>CM045563.1:3700640-3815710 GCA_024721245.1 Mitragyna speciosa | reverse complement strand
AAAAGGAAAAAGCATCAATGGAGGTATCTTTTGTTCTTTACTTTGAGTTCTGATGTACTTGAAGTTTTAACTTTTGCTGTCAGATTTAAAACTCTTTCATCCCATGATGTACAGATTTCTGCATAACAATTTTTCATTGTCCACCTTTGGACAAAATGTCCTCTATCTATATTGCTCTCATATGGTTTCTTCCAACATCAACATTTTAATCCTTTCCTATTTGTATTTTAATTTTAATGACAGTCTGTTTGGGTTTAAGTAATGTTGATGCTGTTTTACCCTGCAGTATTTGCAACGAAGAGAATGCGAGTATATAATCAAAAGACTCTTGTTGACTTTTATAGGTGAGCTTGAACATTGATGATATTTGTGTTTCTAAAGGTTTACTTTTTGTTATCTTCCTCTCAATAAAAAACTGCATTCTTGTTCTTAAAATGCACCTGGAATTTTGGCAATTAATTGTTTAAAAAGATTAGAGGATTTAATTAGTGCGACTGACTTTATTATGGCATGAACAAGAGTATGTCATGGTGAACAAATGTTGTTCGTATATCAATGAGGGATCCGAGAATGCTAAAATAAGCAATTAGCGGGTGAGTTATGCTCTCTTCTCTAACCAATATTATTTAAACCCACTCCAACATTTTGGATCTTGATTATATTTGCTAGAAGCAAGTCTATATCTATAATAGACATTGTTCATAAGAGTGTCACTGATATTCTTTGAGAACAGAAATATTGGATGTCAAATAATTCTAAGTCTCTCGTCTTTGGATTTTACCTTCTGAAGCTTTGATGTTTGCTACATGCACACAGAATGATGTAACAGTGTCATGCATTATTGTTGCTCTCTTGTTCTATCAGATGTCTTCTTAGATTGAGCTCGCTTATTTACCTTTCCTCCCATCTTTAATGATCATCCCTTCACTCCAAAATAGTGTTTTACCTATGAGGGAATAGTACCTGTACTTGTAAAGGATTGGGAGCACTCTAGGGTCCGCATTTGCGTGTTGATACTCCTAGTTACATGTCGTCAACTGGCACTTACTGTCACATAATGTTACATTTAATTCATTGAAGTTCTTCATGATTATACTTGATTACAGTTATTCTGCCACAAGTATCGGCTTGTTAGGATAGACATGCATGTTTCAGCATGCCTGTTGAGATGAAGTTGTTAGTGAACTCTTAGGAATTCACAAGAAATTTACTTGCCAAGGTTTATAGGAGTTTGATTTTCATTTGCTGCTTGTTTCTGAAAAAAGTTATCCTCTTTTGATATTTGTTTGTCCCAAAGAATTTTGTCAGTAAGGAGAAATAAGTCAGCTGAAAGAAAGCTACTCAAAAGTTAACTCATTGATTGTTGGTTTTGATGCTGGTGCATAAATAGTGATTTTTACCATTTTTCGGGGATTATTTTCCCTAGCCAGGCTGTTATTTTAGAAGCAAAGGAAAGATTATCGTCTCACTCTTCTTCTGTTTTTGCATAGACATATAGCTTTAATTATTACTCTCTCTATACAAGATCATTTATGCAAAAATTCCATTGAATTTGCTACTGTTATTTCCTTGCGGTGTTGTTTATGCTTTATACCTTATTGCCTTTTATTTTTAGTTTATCGAATAATTACCTAAAATGGTCATCTTTCATTGTTTAGTTGCATATGGAGTTCTTTGCACATTGTTAAATTTATATGAAGTATCAATACCAACCATTCAGACAAGGATGACCCATAGGCTATGTTTGAACATGTAGGAGGCATTGTTTCTGTGAACCGGAGGAAAAGTGATGTGGTGGAAATTTGCTCTTCATAGGAGTCAGAATATTTTAATAGCAATTGTGTATAGGCATGCAAAGAAATGAGGCAAGAAGTTGCTGTGGATTGAAGTTAGACTTTGTTTCTCTTTTAGTTATAACTTTCAATAAGTCACATACAAAAGTGCCGGACCTTTCATGTATTTGGCAAGTTTCTTCTGCTTTGATTACACTGGAATAGATATCGTTGTTTGCATAACTTTTAATGAATCAGATACAAAAGTGTGCCTGTTTGGTATGCATGACTTGTATAGTTGAAATCCTGGATTAATACACCATTGTCACTTTTTTCTTCTCTTTCGCAAAACAAGAGGAACTTCTTGAGCCACAGTCAGGTTTTGATTGGTTTAACCTAGAATGAAGTTTCTTTTAACCTCCCGTCTGCTCAATAATGTTCCAGAAAGCTGGTGCTTCTGATATCAATGCAAAAGTATATGTATCAGGTTTTTTCCTTGTGATATTGGTTTTTTTCCCAATGCATTGCCATCCCTAATTTGTGATGTTGATTTTCAGTAGAAAGATAAACATAGCATCTGCTCTTGTTGTTTTCTTGAGTTAAATTCTTGTTTCCTAGCATTCTCATAATTCTAATTTGAATTTGCTTTT
Source organism: Mitragyna speciosa (assembly GCA_024721245.1). Taxonomy (NCBI): domain Eukaryota; kingdom Viridiplantae; phylum Streptophyta; class Magnoliopsida; order Gentianales; family Rubiaceae; genus Mitragyna; species Mitragyna speciosa. The sequence goes on along the minus strand of CM045563.1, from coordinate 3,813,288 downwards.
AATCCTTAAACCCAGCCATCACTTAAACGTTAGGAGAATATGTTTGAGAAGATCTTGAGGCTATTGATTATGCAAATGAGCATCTTCCTTCAGATGTTTCCTTTGTTCCAGCCGTAAGATTGTTTATAATCGTAAATTTAATTCTCTAGTCCTGACTTTTCTGAATCAATTGAACTCTAGCATGTTGATTTTTTGTGCAGGTTCCAGATCCTAACCTGAAAAATGCAACTGACAAAAATGAGGCATAGATTTCCTTTGGACATTATTACTTGATGTGTAGCTACTCTGCTTATGATTCAGCTGCTTATTTGGTGTAGCTACTCTACAGTAGCTTATGATTCAACTTTATTTGGTGTAGCTACTCTGCTTAGAATTCAGGCTCTTTTTTCCTTTTCCTTTTCTCACTCTCTTTCTTTCTTCTGTTACATTGACTGTGTGATTATAATGGTATTATGTGAGAAGGTTTATGTTCATTCTCTTGTTTCATTGACTGCAAGATTGTGGTGATATTTGTATGAGATGGTTGCTATTTTTGGATGGTTACATTTTCTTTTTTCTGTAGAACATGCAAGCTGTGTGAATTTTATTTTTTCCTTCTAGCTTCTTATCACTCCATGGTACTGAATTTTAGTTTCAATAAATTAAGTTGTTCTGGCCTAAAAAGTGTAGTTGTGATGATATTCTTATGTACTGAGAAAAAGTAGCAACTTCTAGTTGGGTAGGATTGCAATTTTGTTTTGCTCCACTTTGCTTTTCAGTGATTTGAGCAACTGAAACTAACCATAAATTTGAGCAGTTTCCTCCTACACCTGCCCGTTGCTTTTGGTAGATGTCCTATTTGGAATATCATTTTTCCATTAACTCCATTTACTGTTGAGCAAGTTCATGTCATGTCATTTTCGTTGATAGATTTGCTAGGTGTAAACAAAATAAAAGCCTCAAGTTCAATTTGATATGTTAAATGCTTACATGCTTCCATTCTGCAATTGCTTCTGGCATTTAAACTTCATTTCTTAAGTGGTGTGTAGGATTCCATATTTTTCAGCATACTTGTGTTGCACTTTGAAATGCATTCATGTCTTCCATGCTGATGCCACTTATAATTGCAGAAATATACAGAATGGCAGTTTCCCCCGGTTAATGTTGCCAAATATTAGATTTTGCGGTTACAATTTCGATACGTTGCTGCCTACAGAACCTTCATCATCATCATCATCATCATCATAATAAAGCAAATGTGCGGGAATGGTCAAGAACCAAATATTGGGACTTACACCCCTTTTGACAATTGGGGGGAAAGGGGAAGGGAACCACAATTGGGACTTATACCCCGTTAGCCAAGAAATTTTAGAACTGTCTAGATAATTGATATTTGGGATAGTTTTTTTAAAAAATATTGTAGCAGATTTAAATATTCTTTTCCATAAGTGTATTTGTGAGATAAAAAATTAATTGAATATGGGATTCGTTTGTTTAATTATGTTTTTTAGAAACATGTTTTTTAAAAAATTTATAGAAGTTTTTTAATTAATATTTTATTTAAAAAATATATTTATTGATAAAAATATTTAAAACTACTACAGTAATAATTTCTAAAAAACTTCAAAAAATAACCATTTAAACGAAACATAACCAAACAATATTTTCCTTTCCTATTTATCTCTAGAATGGACGATTGATTTAATTGTCATTGAGCTTAGGGCTGCCATCTTAAGTTTTCAGGTTGTTCCTTTATTCTTCAGCGTCAAGCCAAGCATTATCAGTTCCATCATGCTAATCTCATCTTCAAAGAATGGCAAGCATATCTTTTATATATATATATATATATATATATATATATATATTAAAAGTGAGAGTTTTGCGAGTTGTTACATTTTCTTTCCCATAGTACCCCTCATAAAATAAATTAATGACAATATTATGTCACCGAAATTAAATGCCTTTTCTTAAACTCTTAGGGCTATTTTTGTAATACTTATATGAGTATTTATCTTAGGAATGTAGGTTTTATTAAAGCATGTTTACTAATATTGTCTGTTTAGTTTAGGAATATTGAGTATATAAAAATATGGAATGTAAGTTTTATTGGAGCACCTTTCCTTAATTTTTTAAGGAATAAATTTGTAATTGGAATCAATTTTAAGCTTTGGAAACTATTTTGAATTTTTTTTAGAAACTAAAGAATAATAGAATAGCAAGTTTTTGTGAAAATAAGATAGTGTAACATTGTTTGTCCTATGAGTCACAAGTCGTAAATTTTGGATCACAATTCCTTTGTGCTCCAATTCAAATTGAAAATGTTTAATAGCTTCAAGTGGTTGAATTACTACATCTGTAACTGCAATAAGTTAGAATTAAAAAAAAAACAAAAAAAGCTGTATCTTGAAGCTCAATACAAAAACCATAAACATTCCTCTTTTTAGGTGTTCCAAATACTTCAGCAGAAACAACTCTTGCAAAAACTCTGGGCTGTTTTCAAGAAATAACTTGGTTAAAGCTGATATCAGCCATTGAAAGTTTGTCCTTGTGCATTGTCTCATTGGGTCTGATGGTGTTTAAATGTTAAATCTCAGGTTGTGCAAATATAGTGAGGGTCGTTTGATGTGATTTCGTTCATGACTATATAAGATTGCTTGTAGACTTGTCTTTCAATAGTTGCACTATATATTCTATTCTAAGCGGTATGTTGTTGCCTTTCAGTTCCCAAATTTTTGTAACATAATATCTTTTTGTTCTTGGTGCACCTTTTACTAAACGTCTGTTAGAAAATACGTCTAGATCAAAATTCCTGTTGAATGAAAGTCGAAAGAAAGCTAAGTATATTTTGCATCTGGTGCATAATAGAGGGCCTTTAATGTTTAAACTTTTTACTGTGAATATTTTGTTCGCGTGAGTTCATGTTTTCTTCTCTGATTAATTTGTGAGAATAAGCTTAGCATCAACTTGTTGCTATTATGGAAATCTATAAAATTAAAACACCCTCCAAAGCTTTGGCAACTTCCTAAAATAAAACTTATAAGATTGCCATAAAATTATTTCAAAAATAATTTAAGATTGTCAAAAAATTACTACAAAAATTTCCAAAGTTCAAAATTCACGACCTTAAAAAATTAATTGCACAAAAACTTAATACCCAAATCATTTTATCATTCTAAAATAAAAATGAACTGGCCCAAAACAAATAGAACTAGAAATTTCCTAAACATAAAATTTTTAATACATACTAAGAACTTTAACACTCAACTAAAATCACATTCACAACAGCGTAGTTCTCCCTTTAAAATTTGAAGCTTGGAGAGCAATCAAAGCCAAAGTCCCAAAATATTGTGAGGTAACACTTCTCATCTTTTTTTAATTTGTCGAATTCCATTGTCACATAGTCATGACTACACTTTAATTGCCATGAATTGTTATCTAAAGAAACAATAGTATCCCTTACATTTTCTTTAATCTCATTTTCTTTACACTTTAAAGCTTGGAGTTTTGCGAGTTGTTACATTTTCTTTCCATAGTGTCCCTTACAAAATAAATTAATGTCACTATTATGTCACCAATATTAAATGCCATTTCTTAATGTCTTAGGGCTATTTTTGTAATACTCATATGACTATTTATCTTAGGAATGTAGGTTTTATTAAAGCATGTTTACTAATATTGTCTATTTAGTTTAGGAATATTGAGTATATAAAAATATGGAATGTAAGCATCTTTCCTTAAATTTTTAAAGAATAATTTGTAAATTGGAATCAATTTTAAGCTTTGGAAACTATTTTGAATTTTTTTTAGAAACTAAAGGATAATACTTAATCTCATAATATACTGTTTTTGGATGATTAAAAAGGGAAAAAAGTTGTAACTCTTTAAATGATTTTATTACTCTATTGCAAATGAAAGAGGACAAAGTTCTGCTTATGAGAAAGTTTGATAACATAACAGAATAGCAAGTTTCCGTGAAAATAAGATAGTATAACATTGTTTGTCCTATGAGTCATAGGTCGCAAATTTTGGATCGCAATTCCTTTGTGCTCCAATTCAAATTGAAAATGTTTAATAGCTTCAAGTGGTTGAATTACTATATCTGTAACTGTAAATAAGTTAGAATTAAAAAAAAAAGTTGTATCCTGAAGCTCAATACAAAAACCATAAACATTCCTCTTTTTAGGTGTCCCAAATATGTAGGAGACGAACTTTGATGTCTTTATTATGGGAATCTATAAAATTAAAACACCCTCCAAAACTTTTGCAACTTCTAAAGTCAAACTTAGGATTGCCATAAAATTACCTCAAAAATAATTTAAGATTACCAAAAAATTACTACAAAAATTTCCAAAGTTCAAAATTCACGACCTTAAAAAGTAATTGCACTAAAACTTAATACCTAGATCTTTTTATCATTGTAAAATGAAAATGAATAGCCCCAGAACAAATAGAACTAGAAATTTGTGAGGTAAAACTTCTCATCTTTTTTTAATTTGTCGAATCTCATTGTCACATAGTTATAACTACACTTTAATTGCCATGAATTGTTATCTAAAGAAACAATAGTATATTTGTCAAAGTAGATGTCAGAGATGTGTGTCATATAAAAGTTTAAAAAATTATAGAAAATTTTCAGGAGAACAAAAAATCTGACTTTTGACCTAAAAAAATGAACTTGTATGTAGAAAAAAATGGTAAATAGATTTGAGTGAACAAGGTGGTTGGCCCAAAAGAAGTTGGAGGAAAGAAAGTTGTTAGCATACTAATCTTTTAACGGTTACAATCTTATGCACCAAAAAATCATGTGTATTGCCTAGGCCTAATTAGATGAAAGACACTCCGTCATCTTCAATTTGAGACCATATTACTATATGTTGTCGTCCAAGATCCACATATTCACCATATAGATTTTTCTATGATAAATAAAAATTCATTTCATGCTAAACCATATGATTTTTAAAATTTAAGACTAATTTCCTAAAAAATTATACATAAAAAAATTTGGACTTTTCATTTATCTTTTTGCAAAAATAATTCTTTAAGTTATCAAGGATAAAAAACTGATTTCAGTGTTTGCATTTCGACTTATTATTATTTATTTCTTGAATGTGGAGTAGAGTAGACAAATGTATGGATGGTAAGCCTTCATTTTTCACGTGTCATTTGATGATAGAAAATTAAGTACACTTGTCTCTTTAGTCCTCTTTTACGTTCCCAATAATTAACGAGGCCAAAATGCACTCTGAGTTTTAAATAATTATAACTTTGCACTCATTTGAAATTTAAATGTTGACTTCCAATGGTTTCCTTTTTCTATTCTGATTATGTTTTGCCTTGAATAATCAAGGGATCAACAATTATTATAATTTTAGTCAAATTAATAGTCATGTAGTCTTTTAGTTGATTGTTGAATTCTTAGTAATCTTTTTGTTTTTCTAGAATTATCATTACATGTGAAGATTATAGCATATGCATATGAAGTCAGTCTAATTCACATGCCATATATTGCATGCAGGCGATACAAATTGAGATTACTCAATTTCTGTAATTATTTTATGCATAATTTTTTCATAACTTGTAAAATTAGTAATTCTATGTAAGTACTGTAGCAACATTTTTTTTTGGGCAAGGTATAAATACATACATGGATACTGATTATTTTTCTTTCATACATAGAAAAACCGGCTAGACTAATAAATAAGAGGTCATAGTTGTCGTGTAGCATTTATTGCCATTTTTTTTTAGTTTTCTTTGGACCATTTCCAATTGGGAAATTGAATTGCATGCTTCTCTTTTTCCTACCACTAATAAAGTAACAATTTGGTTTCTAGGAATCTGACAAGTGAATCTAGGTTTCAAAATTCAGTATGCTACAGCCTGGATGCACTAATAGTACTATTAACAAATGATTGAATACTACATTAGTTTTTTTAAAAGTTTTTCGATTCATCAAAAATTAACTTAGACAGTAATTAGAAACCAATTTTGGAGTTCGCATTTTGATAATTTATTGTAACGAGATTTCTGATAAACAATTATTTTTGATATTTCTAAAAATTGCAACCAATTTTTGATGCATTGGCACGTAGTACAATTATTTTTATAATAATTATTTGCAATAATATTTTTTAAATTCAATATACTATTTAATTTACCTAGGACCCTATATTTCAAATAATCAAAATATATTATAAATCAATTAAGCCTCAAGTGAAGGAATAAAAAATTCTACATTGAAGGAGTTAAAACTCATATATTGCCTAATACATTGTGTTTCTAATTTAGAAATAATCTTTTTATTAGAATATATTTCCTTAATTTTTGTAAGTAGCTAGGAAGGAAAATTGAGTTTTAGAAACTTCTTTGACAATGCTTTTGAAAGTGAAAGAATAATAGAAAGATTGACAAAATGTTAGGAGTTTTTCAACTACTCTTTAAACCCAATAACACACTTAATCAAATAAAAATTCATTAGTATTTTTCTAAATAACACTCCAAAAAATTTTATCATTTGGTCTATCCTAGGAAACATCGTGAAAGTCTAGAAACACCAAGGTCCTTTATTTATACCAGATGGTGCTTATTTTTTTTCCATTATTTTACTATCATGGCTGCCTATATATTTTTCATAAGGTCAAGATTTGACCAATTTTATCTTGGTATCATTGATGCGCTTTCCCCTTTTATTTCCAGTTATTCTCACAAGCGGGAAAAAAATTAAGGAGCTTTCATGTTTTCTCCCTTCTCTACGATGCCATCCTTTAGGACTTCTGAGTCCAATCAAAAGGAATCGTATTTGAATAAAGTTTCCTTTTACATGATTTTTTTAAAAAAATATTATTAAAATATTTTTTAGAGTGTATTTATGAGATAAAAATAACTTAAATGTGTCTAAAAAATAATCTTTGCAAAACATGTCTACTTCAATTTTGTGGAATTAGGCAGTTAGACAAGGGGAAAAATATGCATATGCTTTTTAAGCAAAATGTTTAATCCTGAAGCACTTACAAAGAAAGCCCCTGCAACTTTGCCTTGGATAATCAATAATGCTTTAGTCCTAACAACGTTCACTTATCTTGAACTTTTTGTTTTCTTGGTGGCAATTGAAAGAGACTATTATGATAAGGAAAAGTTATATGCTATTATAGATTGTTCAAATCATACACATTATAGCCTTAATTCCTTAGGAAGTTAATATTCTTCAAAAAATTTCGCTGAGCACTTTCATGAATACCTTTATGAGTTTAGCACCACTTTTAACCTCTTGGTCTTTGTGTGCATGTGTATATTATGTCACATTCATTTTTTAACTGTGAATTTCTTAAGTCATATTCTCAGTAAATACATAAGCAAATGATTTCATGACCTTAGAACTTTGATATACATACATACATAAATACATACATACATATAAACACACACACACAACACATACACAGAGTATATTTATATGTATATCTATATATATGTATATATAGAGTTGTTGCAATTCGCTATTTATAGTCTAATTTTATTAATTTCATCCTTTTTTTTAATTTGCTTATTGATTTTATATGTCCTTAAGATTTTGACGGAACTATAGGTAGAAAGGTTCAGTGTCTAGCCTAATAATTGGGTTGTGATGTAAGTAATTTTGACAGACTCCTAATTTGAATGGAGGGTGTGAGTGATTATTGGTGGGATTTGGCTAGACTTCTAATTTGATTACTTATTTATCTTACCCATGAATTCTAGCTTAATTTGTTATATTTGTTGTTACTTTTAAATAAGAAAGTACTCTAAAGTTTTAACACCATTATTTCGTATGGACAAAATAAAAAACAAACGAATATAATGTCCAAGATGTTGATAATTACAGATCAAATAAAGATAATTCATCACATTTAACTTAGTTTCAGTGGATTGATGTTTGCATGCAAAGGCACCATAATTAATCAAGAGACAATAAATTATCAGGTAATAAGTTTTATGATATTTTGTCCATTACCATATTTGTTTACCATAAATTTTTTTTCTTTTGCCTTATTATTTTCCCTATTTATGCAACATTTCTTTTAACTAAAATTTCAGTATCTACATGAAACCATAATGAAATTTTCCTTCCCTCAAGTTTTATTCTTAATTAATTTTTTTTATTTTCATGAATCAGGGATGTCGTTATTTCCATCGAATCTCTAACAAGACCAAAAATCTATTGGAACAAAAATTGGAAAAGTGTTATTGGAAATCTATTACAAAAAATATATTATTCAAAATTAATTCTTTAAATGCTAAGGTGTTATTATTGGAAATGCAACTATAATTTTCTTCCCATCTATTTTTATAAATAATTTGTTTTCAATTTGTTTATGCAGTTAAATATGTATGAATACCCAAGGTATCTTTTCAATTTAAATTAAAAATGCTAGAGGAGAAAATTTTCAATTTTAGAAATAGTTTTAAATTCATGTAAATGCTAAAATACTCAAGGATTGTCTTATCTATTTTTATTTAATTCTAAAAGCCATCCCTAAAAATTTTTAAATCTAATTCTTTTTCTCAAGAAATTAATTTTAATAATTTTTTATTTATAAATAAACATAAATTTTTTTCATTTTTAATAATTTATTTTTATTAATACAACCTATTTGACTAACATCATTCTACATGGAGAATTTAATGTAATTGCATATTTGAAGAGTATTTTAGGACTACATAATGAATTTTTTCATAAATTTGGCTTTTAAATTTCCTTCAACTTTTGATAGAATGTATTTGAGTTACATCATTTACAAGGAGAATTTAAAATATGTAAATGTGTATTTTAAGAGTATTTAGGGTTACACAATAAAATTTTCATATATTTGACTTTTAAATTCCTTCAACTATTGCTCATGGAAAAGGAAATATTTAATCTTCAAAATTTTCATAAATTTGACTTTTAAGTCCCTTCAACTATTTTGTTACCTTCAAATTTTTTGTTATTTATTTACTAACTTAATTATACACATTTTAAAAGGATGGAAGTGGCATTTTTTTTAATGAAAAAGTGTTACTTTTAAGGCAAAGTGTATGAGATTAAGAGAAAGATTGTTAATTTTAAATTTTTTTTAATATGCCTCCTATCCTTTTCTTTTGTTTATTTTTCATTGGTTTTCTAAAATTTCCTACTAATACATAAAATAAAAATACTTTGATAGTATTTTGTATGTTTTGTTGAAGGAGAAGTAGAATACTCCAAATGGACTTTTTTAAATATATAATAGATTTTATTCTTTTTTATTAATTGTAATAGAGTAAGAAAATGATTCAAACAATTAGAACTTTTTTCCTTTCTTAATCAATCTAGAACAACACATTATTTGATTATCACAAAAAAAAAAATACTTAAAACGTGCAACGCACGTGCTTCTATCCTAGTAATTAAAAAGTCGCGACATACTTGACATGCCTGACCAAGGTTGCAGCTGTAGAGGAGAATTAACAAGTATAGATTGTTGACAATTATGTAAAAAAAATTTTGGAAAAAAAAAACAATTGCATGTAATTATTATCTGCACAATATTGTGCCTTTTTCTCCATTAAATGCGCAGCATTAATGTGTAATAATAAAAAGTATTCATACAAAGTATCCGTTTGGATATGCATTATCTGAAGAATTACTTAAAATAATTATTTGGAGGATTTTTGTTAACTTTTTAGAAAAGGTGAAAAAGTGTTTGAATTGTGAAAATTTTTTGGGATAGATGTTTGGATAGTGAATAATTATTTTGAAAATTTTTTTGGTTTGTCTAAAAATTTTGTCACAACTTTAGGAACTTTTTATATATTATTTACAAAAGTAAGTACATTTATGTGTCAGTGACTTTGTAGAACGAGTACTGATTATCGGACGCTCATCTTTTTATGAGCGTCTGATATTCCATAATGGAGGCTTCCAATTTTCAGACAGTGCTAGACGCTCGTCATCGGACTCTTGAACATGACGACCGTCTAGACTGTGTGAAAATTAGAAGCCTCCATTATAGAATATTAGACGCTCGTCATTTTATGAGCATTCGATATTTAGTACTCATTCCACAAAACTCACTGATAATGGACCGAACACTGGGCTGGACAACTGTATGGTACTATCTGAAAAACTTGTGCGACTATAAATTACATGCATCGAACACTCGTGCATTAGACGCTTGGGAAAGGAAAATAATTATCGTCCAGCATTTAGTGCTCATTTCACTACTAGAAAATCAGTTTTTGTCGGCCAAAAAAATAAATGCCGCCAATGACAAAAAACCTATTGGCAAAAATAATTAACAGCATTTTTCTTTTGTCAGGAAATTGGCCGGCATAAATGCCATCGAAAATGTTTATGGCACTTTCTAATTTATGTCAGTATTATTTTGCCAGCAAATTATCGACACTCCCAAAATTTAGGTAATATAAAAATAATTTTGTCACTTTTATCGACACAAAAAATTTGCCAACAAAAAATTTTGCCCAATTCAAACATTAAATTTTGTTTTTTTGGGTTTCTTTTTTGTGAATAAAGAAATGCTTTACTAGTCACAATTTTATTCACACGAAGCCCATCTCTTATACATTGAATTATTAACAAAATCCACAAAGCAATCCCAATAGAAGTAGTAATTGATTACATCTAGAACATAATGCCTAATGAATACAAGAAAAGCTCTCTTGCTAGTTCTGATGAAGTTTCTAACTGTCCAAGGACTTCATGATGGGCATTTCCTCATTCTTGAAGTCCTCTCACTTCTTTTGAGTTTCCATTGCTTCATAAGCATCCTTCTTCAGCTCTTCTAATTGTGCTTTTGCAATTTTGAATTCCAACTGTTCTTCATATTTGGCAAATCTTCTACACGAATGCCAAGCTTCTCGTTGACCCTCTCAAATTCAGTCACTTATGAGGAATGACAAAACCAAAAAGGAAAAAAGAAAATAAAGATTACAATTTCCACTGAATATGCATAATACGTAGATACTAGTTATTACCCAAAAGTTCATGCATTAGAAAGAGGAGGTTGAGTACATTCACATATAATAGAAGACAATCACAACAGAGGTAACATACTTGAATCCTCTAGTTGGAAATTTGGGAATAGGTCCACTAAGATTGTTGTAGGACAAGTCCCTGAAAGATCAAAAAGCAACTCAAAGTAGAAAATTAATATTTTTACCCTCTCAAACAAATTCCCAAGCATTACATTGAAATGCATAATAACAACAATAGTGACATTAGCAAAGAATCATTTCTACATTAACGTATACCATTCGATGTATTACATATGATTTAGTTTCTAACTCAGTTGAAAATATACTAGAAACACATGCAATCAGTGATAAATTAATAGGATCATATTGCTTAACAGATTTAATAGGAAGCCAATTTCTAGAAAGATAATGATTAAAAGCACAAAAACCGAAGATGATTAGCAGATCCATTATGATAAATGCATAACAATATAATACCACACTTCATGTAGTGCCCACCTTAATGACCGGTTTGTATATGAAAGTTCTATATTTATGAGAAAATAAAACAAAAAATATACCAAAATGAACAAAATCGCATGAAAGCTAGAAGTAAAGCTCAATAAGAAAAGTTCCTTGCACCTACAAGTGGCTTTTCATGTGATAGATGTTAAGGCTTTTTTTATTCATAAGCTTCAAGACACCTTTTGGATTAGCTCTTGTTAAATCAAGTAATGCCTTTTAATTCATAAACCATCATGAGACCAAGAAATATAACAAAAACTAGAAAGCTATGTACTTTCATTAACACCAAATTTATTAACAACTTTGACAGAAATTTCACGAAGCTCTGTTGTCTTACGTGTGAGACTTCATCAAGGTTGCAGTAGATGATGGACTAGATGTATTATGACTTTATTTGGATGAAACGGAATTAGAAGAGTGGGGCTTCTTCAAATCTACTTCAAGATATAACTCCAACAACTACTAAACCATTTGAAGAGTGAAATACATTAATTCAATTATATGACAAAAATCCTCATCCCACATGCTAGTTACAAGATTATCAGTTGAATAAGTAATCAAAAAACAACTACAAGGGCCGACAAAATCTTTATCCCAGTTGCCAAGAACTCCATGAGGCTCAGTTAAAGCATTCTTTTTGCTAATCAGAGCTTCAACTAAATTCCCAAAATAAGAAAACGTCAATAAATCATTAAAGTGGAAGAAACTCCCATGTAAAAAAAGATCAACTTGTTACCATTTTTTTTTTTTGATAAAGAGTCTTGAAAAAAGATATTAGAAATTTACCTTCAGGATTTCAAGCTTCATAGGATAGACAAAGTAGGAGACACTGGGAAGAATCCCAGAATAAAGAAATTGTAGCTGAGGCTAAGGGACATGGTCATTGCATAGAAGAGAAGGTAAAAAATACATATTGTTTTAATAGATAATTCTGCATAACATGTCATGCTCGTGCCCCGAGACGTGGCACCGTCGTGACTAGGCTAAGTTGAGTTACAAGGCTCAATAGATCAAAGCGTCTAAACAAATCATCCCAAAATATCACATTAAAGATAAACATCAAATTAAATTCTCATAAAACTCCATATTATAATTGGAACTTCAAATTACAAATACTAGAGTTCTAAAGCATATCCTAACAAATTCTAAACAATACTATGAGTATTGCACGAACCAAGCCATCATCCTCAATTCCAGCTCCAAGAACTAATCCAAATCTTTGATTCCAAAACTGTCCTTCTCCGCGTATAAAAACAAAGGGGTGAGTGAAAACTTCAAATAAGTAGTACAAGTATCACTTTATTAGCCTGAGTATGTTACATTTATATATACATGATATCATTCAAATAATCATCACTTTGATTGTCATACATACAAATAAATATGGCCCACATAACATTTCATATAGATACTAAAGAGAGAGCTCAAATAATAAAGCACATTGACCCTAGATATCCAGTTATTAACTATTATTGGTTAATACGGTCCGAAAACATTATGCTAACTCTCACCGGTTAGCACGGCCCAATATCCTATCATTCGTACCAAAATCAAAGGACTAGTCCCGTCAATAATTACTTTATACAAGAGCTCAATCATAAAACATTTATATTTGACCACATTTACATATCCATGACAAATTATTAACATATTCATACTCATGCTACATTAACATAGGCAAAAATAGTTTACACAACATCGTTGTGAAAGTACATTTTCAAAAATATAAAGGATACATGAACCATTTATCTCGGTTGAAGCTAAACCAATTAATTCAAAGCGTACATGTGATTTTTTTTGTAGCAGTCACTGATTTTAAGAAAAAGACTATCAAACCTTGTAGTGATTTGTCATGCTTGATTTTGATTTTAAGAACAAAATTAAAGTGATTGCTACCTTGTAATTAAAGTTTTACATAAGCCAAATAATCCACTTTTTATCTTCTTAACTTTTTATTGTACACCTTCAAATAATTAAGAAAATTTCCATATTAAGTTCGAATTATTAATGAAAATTTACTCTATAAATGATACGTTAATCAAAATTATAGAGGGTACAAAAGAGAGAAATTGGTGAACAAACCATGGAACAAATTATATTTTTGACAATTTACGCGCAAGATGGATAGTTCATGAGCAAAGTTTTTTAATTTTTGTAAATGTAATTAAAATATATAATCTTTAGGTGGTTAGTGATATAGTCAAATCTTTAATTTATTTATCTTTGCTATTTTAAAATATGAAATGAAGTAGTTCACGTGGAATATTTTGTCGTGAATTTTTTAATTAAGAAAAAAAGAAGAAAAAGAAAATTAATCAGAAGACCATAAATAAGATTCATTTAGCCCTTTTGAGTAATGAAACTACTGATCATAAATTTTGGGCATGAACAAGTCATCCTCAGCTACATCTATAGGTTTCCTCTATCCATTGTTTTGGGCATTGTGGCCGGTATGCATTTCTTCAAAAACTCCTGAGAAGAGTTATTGATTAGGGAATATCATAACAAGCCCATTAATGTTGCCTCTTTTTCTTTTGCCTTGTAGTTCTTCTCTCCTTTGTTCTACACAAGCGATATGCAAAGAATATATTGCATCTTATGGGCATTTTTTTCTGCTTAATCCTTTTGCGTGAGGTCATCAGTTTGCTTGAATGGATAGCAAGGCAAGTCGGCATTACTTGGAATGAACTAGCAGGGTATGTAGATGATGAAAGCCCTTGTTTTTTAATGGTATTAAAGCTTCAAATCTTTTTTTTGTTTCAAAACTGGTTAAAAAAGCCTCCTAGATTTACAGTTTTCTCCCCATATATCTTGTTCTATTCTCTATTCTCACGTGTTCCTAATTTCAATGAACAAACAATTGTATAATCAATGTCACTTTCATTCCTTACTAAAGCTAAATGGTTGACATCTCTTGTTGTTTATTAACTAAAACATTTGTTATTGCAGAACTTTTATACTTGGCTTGGAGTAATATTCCTTTTGTGTTCTATTTTGGCGATCTATTTTGATAATCTATTCTTAACTCTGTCGGTGTGAGAAAACCATTCCCTTACTTTTTGAAGCCAAGCTATTGGACCGGGGGAGATGATAACAAAAGAAAAAGTTAAACAAACCTTGCAATTATAAGTCCTGGAATTCCTCATTACAGCTATCGATGACTGACCTTTATGCCTCATTACACAGAGAACATCACACCTTTTGATTCTGGATCTACTAGATGACCAGCTTATTTACCTCTAGATGATCAAGAGATCTGCAAAGAGGAAGCATCTATCAAACAAGCAACAAGGGAATGTATTGTTGACCTGTAGTTGCTGTTCAATTGCATGGCCTTTCAAAGTCATGTTCTAAGGTAGTAAAGATAAGCAGGCATCTTTCTGCTTTTGTCGCTTGTGTTGTACATACAAAATCACAAAACTTTTTGAACTGGTCAAGGTAAAAATTTACATTTTTGCCTAATAGGAATTTGCAGTGTTGACCAACTTGAGAGCAACAAGAAATCCATGTTTCAAAAGTGCAGCATAATTATACACGAGCTCCTCTTTTGGTTCTACATCACAGCTTCATAGAATTCTCCACTGCCACCTTTAAAAGCTTATGTCCTCGATCAATAGCATAGTGGCATTATAATTTTTTCTTCTTGTATCTGAATATCCCAACTTTACGTATTAATAATACAATTATTACAACCCTAACTTTTTCTTTTCAGGAGTTGTGGATGAACTTCCCAAAGAATCAGTTGTTCCGTCTCCTCAGACCAAATGGATCTGGCAACTTAATGAACAATATGCAGTTTAACCGTAATTACTCCTATGATAATTACTCCTATGACTCAAGGAAATGATATTCATTTCCCTTATTTCCATATTTTCTTATGTTCACCATTCGGGATTGATTTATGCCAATCAAGTAAACCACATAACTCATTTGGACATATTCTAAGCTAAACTTTTGCAAATTTTTAATTGGTCCTCATGTTTCTTATGTTTATTGTTCAGGTACTATTGATAGCAGAGATAATATTGAAGAACTTTAATTTCAAATTTTTAGACCTCGAAGCATTTTCAACATGCCCATGATGAGATCGTTAAACTGTTCATTACTCGTTCTCATAGAAGGCATTTTGTTAACTTATTTTAATTTGTAATTTACTTATCTGATTTAGATATATACTATTTGGTGTTAAGATTTTGTATAATTTGGTGAGGTGAAGAATATTTAATTTGGTCACTACTGTTATTGAGGGGTTTTACATAATAAGTAGTTCCATTGTATGTAATTTGGCATTCTGGTAGATTTTAGAAAGCCTCGAAAAGGAAGGCTAAGGCTTTTATTTTTTATCTGAACTTCATGGAAACTGTCTCTTTAAATCAAACAAAAAAATCTAAGGCAAATATCTTAGACAAGAGATGTATTTTCATTTTTTAAACTTTTGCCTTTGGATATTCTAATATTTTGTTTACTAATGTTGTTGCTGATTTTTACAATTAGCATATTATTGGAAAGGATGGCACCGCTTGATATTAGGTTATTTCTTTTTCAATAGAAAAGGCAAACAGTTTAATTTTCCTATAAGATGTGATGTCCTCTTGATTTAATATTTCAGGTCTAAGATAACTAAATCATATTTTGGCTGGGCAAGCCCAACGGGCATGCCTTCTTTGCCTTATTTAAGCTGACTAAATCGTATTTTAGCTGGGCGATCCAATGACCTTCCTTCTCTAGCCTGATTTAAGCCAAACGGTTCTGTCATTTTGATATAATAAGAACTCAAAATTTTGTGGCTTTATATCTAATTCAATTTTTAATGGGCAAGGCTGTGTCTTGCACAGCCAGGCTCCTCTAGTTTATTTTAAAGAAGTTTGATGAATAATAAAAAAGTTGTAATGTTATAAATATGCCATACGATGCAATTAATTTTTCTCTTATAGAAGGTGTTCTTGAGTCATCGAACAACGTACCACGCTATTGTAAGTAGATTTATTGGATGTGATTACAAAGAATATTCTATTATTAGTAATGCATTATGCACATATAATTCCACTTTATGAAGAATGAATACAAGCAGACAGATGATGAAGAGCTACAAAAATAGCAAGTTTTTGAATAAAAATAATAAGTTTTTGTTGTTGTTATTATTATTTTACAAAATTTTCAATATTTATTGTGAGTTACAATTACAAAAAATCGTTGAATCATTGTCACGAACAGAAGTGATAGAAATATTTTCAGTGAGTGTGATGTAGGGCATCTCATATTTAAGTCCTAATATTGTAAAAAATAATGGGAAAAAGAGACTAGTCAAACTCCCCCCCCCCCCCCAGCTGGCATCTCTACCCAATTGGATTGTAAAAAATCAAGACTTATTATATTGACTGTTTGTGAGGATTGCTTGCTGTGATTGCATTAAAATTAGATCAATCTTTTAGATCTTGAAAGTTGCATATGGATCAATTTCAAAACTTGAAAATTGCCTGCACTTGCATGTGTTTTTGATGGCTAACTCTGGCATTTAGCTTTATGTTTTGCTCTGAAGGATTTTAGTGATTACGTTGACATATATCAATATAGTCAGTCATTCTGGATCTATTCTATCTAGACACACCTTTACCCTTGGCTGTCATAAGTTAAGTAGTGTTGTAATGTAACAGTGTGATTTTTTTAACCCCCAAAGTATAGTCTAGGAATCATACCTCTTGCTTTTGAAAAAGGACATCGTAGTTCCCGCTTGGCAAAGGAAACTATAGCGCCAGATTTTAGCTGATCAAGAATTTCAACCTATAGGTTTAATTGTTCTTAGTTGAAGTTTTAAACTCCGTAAAATGTTTACATGCAAAATATTAAGAAAGCTTTTTCTCATGGAATAACTGCTCCTAATTCATGCTTCTTGAATTAGGTGACTTGTGACTTTATTATGGCACTACAAGAATGTCATGGTGAAAAAACGTTTAGTCATCTATCAATGAGGTATCTCCTGTTAAAGATCCGAGAATGCTAAAAGAAGCAATCAGCGGGTGAGTTATACACTCTTCTCTAATCGATATTTGCTAGAAGCAAGTCTATGTTTAGAATAGAATTTGTTCATACAAGTGTCACCGATATTCTTTATGTAAGAAGGGAAACTTTGGATATCAAATAATTCTAAATCTCTCATCTTTGAATTTTACCTTCTAAAGGTTTTAATTGGTTTAACATAGAATGAAGTTTCTTCTGGTCTTCCGTCTACTTAATAAAAATCTAACAAACCGGTGGTTCTAATATTAATGCAAAAGTATATGTATTAGGCTTCTTAACTCTGACATTGGTTTTTTTCCCAATGCATTGGCGTCCCTAGTTTGTCATATTGATTTTCAGTAGAAAGATAAACACAACATCTGCTCTTGTTGTTTTCTTGTGTTGAACTCTCGTTTCCTAGCATTCTCATAATTCTAATTTGAATTTGCTTTTAATCATTAAGCCATGTCATCGCTTAGATGTAGGGAGAGTACGTTTGAGAAGATTTACGAGGCTTGTGTAAATGATTCCTCCGTTTCTTCTGTAAGATTGTTTTTAACCATAAATTCAATTCTTTAGTTCTGACTTTTCTGAATGGATTGAACTCTAGCATGCTAATTTTTTGTACAGGCTTCAGTTCCTTACCTGAAAAATGCAACTGACAGAAATAAGGCACAGATTCTTTTGGAGACTATTACTTGATGTGTAGCTACTCTGCTTACGATTCGGCTGCTTTTTTGGTGTAGCTACTCTACTTATGATTTAGGTGCTTTTTTCTTTTCTTTTTTTTTTCACTTTCTTTGTCTCTTGTTACATTGACTCTGAGATTGTAATGATATTTATATGAGAAGGTCGATGCTTTTTCCCTTGTTTCATTGACCGCAAGATATGGTGATATTTGTATGTGATGGTTGTTATTTTTGGATGGTTACCATTTCTTTTCTTCTGTAGAACCCGCATGCTGTGTAAATTTTACTTTTTGCTTGTTTATTGTTACTCCATAGTACTGAAGTTAAATCTCGATAAATTGAGTTGTTCTGGCTAAAATGTGTAGTTATAATGATATTAATGTATAAGAGAAAAAGTAGCAACTTCCAAACAGGTGGGATTTGCTATATTATTCTGCTCCACCTTCTCTTTCAATGAATTAAGGAACTGAAATTAACCATAAAATTAAGCAGCTTCCTCCTTCACCTGCTTGTTGCTTTTGGGTAGATGTCATATTCATAATAATTGTTCATCATAAACCCCATTTAATGATGAGCAAGTTTTCTCCTTTAAATTGTTCATTGCAGTTGTAACGAGATCATAACTTTTTTCCTTTTTAGAATTAAATTTTCATTAATCAGTTCTTATTACAAATATTTGCCTCACACAATTTGGTTTGAGATTCCTAGATTTTTGTCACACATAATCTGGGGGATGACTCCTAGGATATCTAACAAGTAACTCCTCCTTCCCTTTTTACCTATTTCCCTAACTACCAAGGTCAGATTTCATACCCCCAGCTTTTGGCAGGGTAAAGAATCCCCTGGCCAACCGGGAATATAGTTGGACATTTTTACAAATGTTCGCGAGTGATGTTATGGTTAATGGTAGATTTGCCAGGTATAAGCAAAATAAAAGCCTAACTAAGTGTTCATATTCTGCAATTTCTCTGGGCATTTACACTTATTGCTTATGTGGTGGGTGGGATCGGATCTTTCTGAGAATATATATGTGGCACTTTCAAATGCATTCATGTCTTTAACGCTTCTGTCACTTATAATTGCAGATTATTGCCCAAATACTGGATTTTGTACTTAAAATTTTGATATGTTCCTGCCCACAGAACCTTCCACTTTATCCAACAAAATAGAGAAATGTACAGGAATAGTCAAGAACCAAATATTGGCTTTTCCACCTACCTAGCCAAGAAACTTAACTTTCTTATGCCCTGTTTATCTGTAGTGTAGATGATTAACTTGATTGCCGACTTAGCTCTAAGGCTGCCATGTTAAGTTTTCAAGTTTGTTCTTTTATACTTCAACGTCAAGCATTATCTGTTCTATTATGCTAATCTCATCAACTTTGGAGGATGGCTAGTATATAACTAGACAGTCGTGATATACTTGCCTTTCTTACTAGATCAAAGTTGCAGCCGTATAAAAGAATCAGCCGTATAAATTATTCATAGAAAGTAATATTTCTAGTGAATAAAGATAAAGCTACAAGGCTCCTTGGGTGTTCATGATTCCTAGTAGGAAAAGTCGGACATTTTTGCAACTCGAAAAAAAAAAAATTGGGATGATGAGGATCAACGTCCATACCGGCTGCATTCAACGGATAAAAAAGTTATAGAAGAAAAAGAAAGGATGATGCAAGTAAACCAAAATATCACATGCTAAAACTAGGTTTTAAGTCGACAATCATATAAAATGGCCGGTGCACCATTTTTTTTTTCTCTGGTTTGTGGGAGCCTACAGAGCATCATCTGAAAACAGAAGGAAAGGTTAATAACAGATCATCTTTTCTCTTTATTAGATATTAATGTACTACTTAAACTTCAATTTAACATTAATAATAAAATTAAATATCTTGCCCGTAATAATTTAAGATTGGAATCTTATTGTCATTAAATCTAAGTATGTTTACTACACTATCCTATACTAGTAAAGGTTTGAAAATAATGCAGGTGCATAAGTGATCTAAAGTTTAAAATTCACCAAGATTAGTTGCTTTTTTTGACTAAAAAGTCAATTTTATTTTGGTTTATGTCCCTCTCCAAAATTTATTTTAGTATTAATAAAATTGGGGCTGGCTCTCCCCCACCCCCACCCCCGGCGCGCATATGGGGTTTTGTCAAAAAAAAAAAAAAAAGTTAAATCCCCTACCTATGCTAATTTGTAATTCACCAAGATTTGCAGCTAATTTGAGGGAAATGCACACAAAAATGGAATGTTGAGTTTAATTTCAAGTTGAAATGGCAATTTTAGTTAGAAATGAGCTTTGATAGCAATTTGTTAAATCAAATGTTTTGATGGCAAAGTAACCGTTGGGTCGATAATATATTAAATTGTGTTTCATTATATTTATTACAAAAAATATATATTTTCATTTCTCAATTAACTTTTTATCTCACAATAATAACTTGTCAAAACTGATACAATACGATTTTTCTAAAAAAAACCCTTTCTCAAAAAATAAAAAAAGTAATCCGTATCAGCTTCATCAATCGGTGAGCTTCAATATGTCCATTTAAAATTTTAATTATCAAGTTTTGGTCAAGTAATAATTTATTAAGATATATATTTTGGATTAATTAAAACCAAAATTACAATATTCATAATTAAATTGCATTTCTAACTAACATTAACACGACAATACATTAAATGCCCCAAAATCATATTTCTCTCTTTTTCTTATTTGATGGAAAAATAATTTTGTAATTAGAAACAAAAAAGTTTGAATTAAGCCACGTATTAGCTTCTGACAGAGGAGTAAGACTTGGATTCAGTTAATATGCATGAATGTGCGTTTAGCCTAATCGAAAAATAACTACTAGGGTCATACGTTAAAAATACCCAGTGCCTTTGAGGACTCAAGTATTAGTATTTTGTGGGAGTGAAGTTAAATTGTGTTAAGTGTTTTAATACATGGGCAACAACAATAAACGTTAATGTGGACAGTATAAACGAAAAATTGCAACGCGGACTAATTAGAAAAATCAATAAAAAAATCTTTAAAATTTAGAAGAAAAAAACGTCAATCGGGCAACAATGTTACAGAGCCCAGTGGGATTGAATCCTGTTTCAATTGAGGAAGACTGTCCACTAATGAAGATAGGATCTTCACCAGAAAATAGTAATACCTGGGTACAGTTTTTTGTGAGACTTCATTTTGTAGGGCTTTGCTTGGAAATAACGGAAGCTTTTTGGGAACGTGAAGGGGAAGAAAGTGAGAAAAAGAATAGTGATAATGACTTTTAAAGAAGAATGGATAGCAAATGGTGGTTATCAAGTTTTCTATATATCCAACCAATATTTTGCCTCAGAAAATCCTACAAATTTTTGTAAATCAAATACAAAGTAGAAAATCATTAGGGAGTAGAATGTTAGTTAACCTCTAGTAGCGGTTCCCAATACCCTCTCCCCTATTTCACATCGATTCAGTAAGAAACGAGTGAGTGATAGTTAAGTCCCTTGGGCCAACTCAAAAGTCAACAATTGCCTTTTGGGTTGGTTTGAGGATTAAATTTACCTATTTCCCATGAAATTTCTGAAAGAAAAGAAAAAATACAAAGTAGAAACAAGAAAAAAAAAATAGTACTAGCAACTTCCTTGTCCTCAGTTTGCCAAACTTTTCCAATTTTGTCAGTTCAAGAAAAACTCTGAACTTCACAAAATAAAAGCTAAAAATGAAAAGGTTTAAGTCGAATAATAGACTTTCCAATACATTGCATGACGACCCAACACAATTGTCCAACGATCCAGCAAGCAAGCCCAGTCCAATGAACCAGCAGAAGCAAATAATTTGGGCACTCCAGTATCGATTCAATTTTATGCAAGTACTACATTTATTAGGCCCAAGTTTGAGAGCGGGAGGAGGAGGAGGAGGTCGACGACGGAGGAATCCCGCCTCAGCCGCTGCCCGCGTGCGGTTGGGGTGGGGGGGGGGGGGGGGGCCCGGGGGTGGATATTGAAAAGTTTCTTCCCTTCCGTGGCTTATTAAAAAAAAAAAAAACGGAAAAAGTTTCTCTGAAGCACGTGATTTCTGCTACTGGTACTGCATTTCCAGTGAGGTATTCCGTCAGCCCAATTCGTATAAGAAGGATTGCCACCTATTCTCGACATCTTCCATTTGTTCTTTATTCAACGAAATGGGATTTTCAAGGTACAGACTTTCTGGCAAAGCAATTACTAGCTTATTTTGTTTGATTTATTCTGTTCAAGTTTGTCCAAATCCAGCCTCTTTTAACAACCGTATCGGAAATTATTCACTTTCGTTACAAATTACTATCTATTTAACCTTATTAACCACCCTTTCTTTGGTAAGTTGTTTGAGGAATAATGTAAAAGATTATTGCTCGTGTATTTCTGTCGTGGTGATTAAGGGCTATTGAGCAGGCTTATTCTAGGAAGAAAAATTGATGATTTTGCATAAAAATATGTTTTCTTTTTCTTTTTGAGGTAGTTATCCTAGTTTTTTTTTTTTTTTTTAAACTAGCAATGTTGGGAAATCATGTGCTATAAACATTGCTTGATGAACGAGAGATTACTCTTGTACATTTGCATTTTCTGGTTTCAATCTATTTTATGACACTACATAATCTATTTGCTGTTGCACCGATAGACCATTTAAAGTTTATTCTTAAACATCATCATTTTCCATGTTCATTCTCTTATTTTTGTATAAGAATTCTTAGAAATTGTCTTTGTTGATTTCAATTTTTTATGAACTCTTTACATGTGTACACGTGCAAAAGTTGCGACTCTGTTTAAGTTATAATATGATTCTCGGTGGATGGATTGGAGGATGTGTATTAGGAGATATAAGCAACTAGAAAATAAACTTAATGAGTTTGTAGGTATTATACAAATACATACGGACGATGTAATTAAATGAGGCAAAACAAACTTCTGCCTTTTTATGTTTTAAGAAACCTACCTTCAAGAAGCAGATGGACGTGGCATTAGGTATTCTATTCTCAAGAATATCTTGAGATTTGACCTTGTCCCCTTGTATATTTGTTCTATACTAAAAGCTAAGGTGTAGGTAAGATGTATCATTAATGCATCCTTTTCCTTGATTACTAGTTTTTGTCGCCATTGCCCATAGATCTAGCAGTATTTAGTCCTGCTTTTTCTTCTTGTTCTGAGCTGGTGATCAGTTGTTTACGTATTGTTAAATAATTAATAATCCCTTTACCATACTGTTACTTCAGATTTTCATGGCTCTGCAAAACCTTCCCAACTTTTGCCAGCCTCAGAAGTGAAAATTTATGGACCTTCGTCATTGGAGGAAATTATTGAGTCTTTCAAGGAGGAAAATTATGGATCCTTATACGAAGTCAAACTACAAACTAGTAGAATAAATGGGTCCAGTCTAACTGATGCAGATTCTGGAGTGCTCTTTTGTTTGATAGATGAAAACAGTAACTCAATCCTGCAAAGGATACCAGTTTCTCTGGCAAAATATCATTTTTTGCAGTCAGAGAGAATGAGAATTCGGAAGTTCTCCATTTTCAGAGAGGCTGTGTTGACGAGTTCATATTTGAGGGACCAACTCTTGGGAAAATTGCAGCCGTTTGGATCAGCATTGAATCAGGTAGCCTTCTCCAGATGTGAGTTCCAATTCTGTGCATTTACTACAGAATCTAATCTGCTTTGTGCTGGTTAAAGAATTTAGGATCTTATCTATACAATTTATTTCTCTATTTTGAATGAGCAAACAATAAATCTTCATATTCTGTTAATTATTCAAGGAACTGAGCCATATGTTGCATTCAGAATTCTTTTGTGAAACTGTATTGCATTGAGGGAGTGAAAGGAGAGAAATAAATCAGTTCCAGTTGCTCAGTTGTGATCTCTATTTTCTTCCAAATACCAAGTAAATACATGATGACGGAAGTAGCAGCATGGTAAATGATGACATTTGTAGTATGGATGATGTAACTCCATGACCCAGGAGAAGGGCTGCATGGTGGGGATTAAGTATGCTAGAATGTGTGCACATTATGATGAAGTCAATATGCATTAGCAGGCATTCCAGTTGCAGAAGGTTGGAGTTGATAGGTGTATTGCACTCTCTGCACTCCAACCTTCTGTACCTTTCCCTCTAGCTTTGATGTTTAGGGATGTCTACACTGAAATTTGGTGCCTAGCTGGTTAAATTCATTAAATGTTGAAGAAACTTCTTGAAGCTTGTTTAAATTCACCCAAAATACTACGATAGTACACTAGGTGTCTTAGTTCTCAAACTATTAACTAGCTTGATAAAGAATGACTGCAGTAGCCACGAAGTCCTACACCAAAACTTGATCCATGTGAGGTGGTTAAACATATAACATCAATATTTGTGGTAGAATAATGTTTATGAAATATGACACCTCATAATTGATCATATTTGTTTGAACCAAAATTGTTTTTCCATGTGCAAAAATTTTAGTCTGAAAAAAATAAACATAGTTGCTTTTGAGACTCTATTGATAAAGCTCCTAAGTACAAGAACAATTAAAAGCTTCCATACTAATTGGAATTTGGTCTTCTAGCAAATGTAGTCATGTGTAATATTGAAGGCTGAAGTTCATTATATTTACCCCGTGATTGACTCGTTTTTCCATTCTGCTGTTTTTGGATTCAATTTTTTCATCTTAATTTAATTTGTTTCTGGTTAATATGCATACCATTTAATTTTTCATTTCTCTTTTGGGGATTAGTTGAAAAGGAGAAAATATCATTTCATCATACTCTGTCCATGATTAGCTGCACAGAAATTTGCAAGCATTTTATGGTGTCTATGACGAAAATAATCAGATCAAAGAAATGCAGTAACTTTGTAATGTTGTTAGTTACGACCAATTCTTTTTTCTTTTTATCGTAACAACCAATTCAAACAGTATAGAAACTTGAAAAGTGTTCCAGATGTCCTTATATGAAGATTAGAGATTACAGGCACTGGAGACAAACTATAGGAGTTTTATCGTGTAGAATCATGAAGGAGATGAAATCAAAGACCACATTGAATTAAGAGACCTTGTGGCTATGGTTAGAAGTCGAAATTTATGGCTATAGTTAGAAGTCGAAATTGTAAGTGTTAGATAAATTATAAAATCTTAATATATGAATGAAGAACGTAAGAACCTGCAGGACTTAATGAATGATGGAAGTCTATGGACATAGTTCAAAGCCTTTTCGATTCAGTATATAGGGGAGATTTATGATGGCTGATGCTTAAGGGCTGTAAAGCTGAAATTCCATTGTCATTATTTGCTTTGCCCCTTTTTTTTTTGGTCGATTGCTTGAACTAATTGTTGTGTAGTCATATCAAATGCTTGTAATTGTAGGCTTCGTGGTACTAATTCAACACTTAGATCCTTGTCCTTTCACTTAGTTTGACAGATCATGCTAGTTTCATAGCTGCTGCAGGATATTATATTTTACACTTGCCATCTGTAATTCTCTTGTTGCCAATTACAGGTGAGTGGAGACTTGGACAATTGAGCTTAACTGTTATCTGTCAGCATCGATCTCCATCAACAGAAACTGACAAGAAATCTATGGAGTTTAGGGGCTTCCAAGTATGATTTTGACCTCAAGGATATGTTGCTTGGTGAAGGAAGTGAATTTTCCATGATAGAACTTAGACCTGGTTCAGTTACTGAGTTTTCTGGGGAAGACTTTACCTGGCTAAATGAAAAGGCGTTGAATCCATCTTCACTTGGTAGCTACAGTATATCTAGTGAAGAAAGCATGAAGGAATATGCAGACTTGAAATTCTCATTGTTACTTTATGATGCAATGCTTATACTTGCTGGTTCATCAATTGCTTTATTCTCAGCTGGAGAAAATGCTGCATTAGCATTCTTAACAGGTGGGAATTGGAGGTTTCTTGTATCTACTGTTGTTGCAAAGATCAGTTGATCAATTACCAACTCCAGAGTTAGTTTCAACAAACAGGACAAAAAGTTTGGATAAAATTTTGGGAAAATATAAGGTTCCATCAACAAGCTTAGTATTGGCTTTTTCATTTGCTGTTATTGCTGCAAAATATACTGGAGGAGATGCTGCCAAGGTATTGACACCAAATGACCTTATTTTTGGGATGGTTGGTTTTCTTATGTGTGAAATATCTGTAATATTAGCAGAATTGAAACCAATGCCAACAGGCATCAGAGGCAAAAAATGATGCCTATGGTCATGTAAATATAATGTGTACCTCATACAGTCATATAGAACATGCCCATCCTGTATACTCTCCAAGAGTCTTGAGTAATTTTCCTAGCAAGGAAAACGAATGCTGAATCACTATTTATGTATTGCGGTTCAGGCAGAAGCTGACCTATACAAACATATCTTACTTTTACTATGATATCCGCTTGAGTAGTGTATTTTGCTGCACAAATTTTGTCAAAAAGAACTCGCACCAATTAACAAGCGAATTTGTCCATAGCAATTAGCATTATGCGGATTGTTCTAAAACTTTTGGATGTTTGTTCTGATTCTGTTGTCTGCCTGTCCATGTATAATGTGGCTCGCAGATTAGCTGAAGTCCAATGCGATTTCTTGTAACATCAAATGACTAATTTCTTCTAAATATCAAATAAGGGTAGCATGACACATGAGAAAGGCAAACAGAATTTAGAATGTCCAGATTATGGAAAAAGTAATTGCAAAAAAATACAATAGTGCGATATAATTGCTTGGAAGGCAATTATCCTAACCGTTGAATGGTAAACACGCGTGGTTTGAAATTTTGATATTGCTTCATTGATGCTCTGATAAACTTTGCATAGGAGAGTCCTAAAACGTGGTAGATACCCAATCCACCTAAGAATGGCTCAATATTTTATTGATAATACAATTTAATTGTAACATATTATATTCTTGAAAGAAACGAGAAACAAGAGACAAGGTTAAGTTTCTTGGCGTTTAATCATTATTAATGAATACTTTTTCGCTACAATACCATATTACGATGAGATCATATAACTTTTTAGTTAGAAAGTGTAAAAGACTAACTTACTCGTAGCCCAATAAGCAAGGGAGGATGTTAAATTATTCACCTAACCTTCTCTCATTTATTCGCTAAAATATTTTTCAAAATTCAATGAGATACGTGTAAGGCTGGTGGAAGGCATCAAGAATCTTCTTTCCCTCTTCTAACCCCATTATCCATGATTTGTGATACGAATGGAATCTATGTTTATGATATTGTTGCAAATTAAAATCAATGAGGAAGTTAGAAACATGTTAATATAATGATACTAGGACGAAGCACGTGCATTGCACATGTTCTAATAAGCTAAAATGTACAAATATTTTGCTAAAATGTAGAAATATTTTGCTTTTTAAATCTTTATAAATTTATATAAAAGAAATCAAATAATTAGTCAAATATGCAATATTTATAGACTACTAATGTTTTATCAGCATGTTTTCATATTATCTTTGCTTTCTTTTTTATTACTAATTTCTTTTATTATTTTTGGTTGATTTTAAATCTTTTTGAATCACTGTCTAATATTGTTTTTATTATTATCATTTGGGTAGTTTTTTATTTTTTATTTTGTAGAACTAAATTAGAAATATAATGGACTAAGTTAGAATTAACTAATAATAAAAGACTAAGGGGCATGATCTATACATTCAACTTTTTATTTTTTTAAAACCAAAATGCTCTTATTATTCTGGCTTACTATGTTGGTATGAATTTGAAGTGTTACAACTCATGAATAAACTTCCTTTTTATTGTTACACAATATGTAAAAAATTAAAGTGTTGTCACTCATGACTACATTCTATTTTTTATTTTTGAAATCAAAATGCTCTTATTATTTGGCTAACTATTTTTGTATAAAAATATAAGTGTTATAATCCATGAGTTTATTGTCTAAATTATATACTTACCTCCTCCCAAAAGGACTCCAAAATTATATGGAATAATAATCTTGCACAATGTAAGATACACCAAATGAAAGAAATAAATTAAAAGAGGATACACAACCTATAATCCGATATATTGTTATTGGTTGCATTTCTTTTCAATTGTTCATAATTTTAGAAAAAAAATTGAAATCTTTATTGCTTTCATTTTACTTTGGCATTATATATGATAAAAGATAACTAGGTTAAATATTAATTTTCATCAATTATGTGATGTATTCCTTTAATTCCGTAAGTTTCATTCTTACTTTTCTTAAGCTATATTTTGAAGAATCATTGCATAATCATTTTATGCTTCAAATTTGACAGAGAAACATTGTAATATCATTTTAGAATGGTGATTTCATATTTTTGCATTCAATTCAAAATATGTTAAATATATAATGCCCTTTTAAAAGTACTAAAATTGTACAGAAGCAAAAAATAAAATGAATATATCAATCATTGATTATTGACAATGTTTTTGCACATGATGTTAAATGTTATTGATTATGGAATTAAAGATTTTTGAAAATTGAAGTTTTCAACTATATGCTTGGAATTTTGTCAACATCATGTAGTCAGTTTGTCAATTAAGATTATTTTTATAAAATTACACTTAAGACGTTTACCTTTTTCAGGCAATACTACAAGAAAAAACACCTATTATGACACCCTTATAATGACGCGTTTTTGTAAATGTCCTTTTATAAATGTATTATGGCATTAGGTATTGAATGTCATAATTTAGACAAAATAAACAACGTACTATTGTTTTTTATCCTATTTATTTAAACTAATAAAAAATTAGATGACAAATTAGAGTACCTATCGTGACATTGGGCCTTATGTCAGCATTAAAGATGTACAAAATTAATGAGTTGCTATTGGCACTCATAATCAGCGCCCAAAAATTTTTTTCAAAATATGAAATTGGTAAAAGGGTTTTTAAACCCTTCCATTATTCTTTTATCTTCCGCCTTATAATTCTCTTACCTCTTGATATTCGTTCTCTTTTCTCTATCTATTTTTACTTTGCAAACTAATTTTTTCCCCAAAATCTGAAATTTTAGCAAGGCCTGTCAATACAGTTTTCTTCGCCACTCTTCGACTCTTTCACTCCACCATTGTTATCCTCGCCATTTTCTCTTCTGTGAAATAATAGCTGTGTGATGGAAAATCAAGCCAAAAAAGGGTTATCTGATTCTTTCTCTATTCTACTAAACAGGTATGTTTCGCTTTTTTCTTTTTCAAAGAATTTTCTACTTTATTTTTTTTTGTTTTTAATTTGATAATACTACCAGTGATTTGTTTCAAGATTGTATTTTTATGGGGATATTCTAAATTATTCTTTGTTAAGAATTTTAGTTTAATTGGAATTCGATGTAGTGATAATATAATATGGTTATTTACTTAATTATTTGCTTTGAAAATTGATTTAATGTCTTAATTTCGTTAAAACTAAATCTTTTGTTTAGGAAGGAGAGGGAGAAGGGTTAGTGGTAGTTTAGTGATTGCATTATATGATCCGTTGATGTTTAATAGGTGCTAAGGGATTTTGGAAGCATTCTGTGATTGATTGGTGTTTACCAGTTTCATGGTCTTGGATCTTTCATTAACCGAAAGAGGATTGGCTTTTATGAGAATATAGTCAAGTTTACTTTTGTACCCATTGAATTCAATATTCTTGCAATCTAATTCCAACTAATCCGCCACTCCTGCCTGCTCCTGCTGATTGGGGATTTCTGGTGTGGGATGCCGATTGATTTCAATTTTGGTATTAAGAAAAAACAAAAAGAGAAGGAAAGATAGATGGAGATAGGGTCTGGTCAGTTGATTAATTGTGGTGGAAGAATTACACAATCGTTTCAGGGGAAGAATGAATGAATGAATGAACGAAAGAATGAAAGGCTTGCTCTTTCTAGGTTTACTTTCTGAACCATGACTTACTTGTAATAGATAAATACTTTTTATATTTTGTTCTATGGTGTTAAATTACTAGAAGAACTCTAGAATTCTGGCTGCAGCATGAGTCAAGATGAATTCAGTTGATATCTAGCTAGCTTCAAGTGATGGACAGAATCTACTCTTATTTTGTTAGCCTTACTATGTACATATTATTTATGATAGTGCAATACTGGTCTTGTTAGTGTGATTGACAAGTTTGTGTATAGGTGTTATTGATGAAATTCACTGTTAATGCAGAATATAAAGGTTAATGCTGCAACGCTACTTTCCATTTTATTTGTCGTTGGGGATTCTTCAAGTTCATTTGCATTTGGCAATGCATGTCTTGGTTTGGATGATAAACAGGTTTCGTTTTAGGCTTATCGGTGGATTCCTATTTTAGCTTATGATGAGCTGGTTGGTGGTCTATTGGATTCTAATCCACTAGTGTATCTGGGCAAATTTGTGAGATACATTTTGGTCCCTTAGTTTAATATTCCTTAAAAATTGAAGTTGAAATTTTAACATGATGTGCTCTGAAAGCCAGTCTAAAATTGCTTGCTGCACTTCATGTTCTTGATTTAACTCCTCAGAAGGACTTTTTGTTTTTTTCTTTTTCTTAATTGCACTTGCCCATCTTACGTGGGGAATATGGCTTCACTCGAAAGCTTGTCATTTGGTATTATATATATGTGAATATATATATGTATGTATGTATGTGTATATATATTTTACATTGCACTACTATTGCTTGTTTGTCTATTTTAATCTTCTTATGATAGTGTAAAGTGATGCCTTCTTGTGGGCACATTTGATGTGTTTCTATTATTATACATTTTTAGGCCCTTTAGAATTATTTTAATATTTTTTAGGCACCATACAACAAAAAGTTGCATTTGGTTATAGGCATATGCTTGTTGTTATGACTAGTGCATTGGGTTGAATTTTTTATTCATATTGATTTTAGTTTTGTGTTTTAGTATGTTGCATGTATATGGAATGTAGTTGTTATTGGTATTTAGTTTTACTTCATGCTTATTTTAGTCTAAGCTACTTAGACTTCATTTTCATGTATGCACTTTTGTTTGTGTACAGATGACAACTAATGAAGATTAATGGGAATATCTCCTTGAAGATGGACTGAAGCTTCTATTTTAGCCTATTTCCTTGTTATTTTGGTTGAAACTTCCTTATAGAAATAATTGATATGGTTTTAGTATAAATTCAATAGTTAAATATTAGTAGAATGATGAATGATTATTGTATCTGAGTACTTAGATTTGGTTTACATTTGTTGGATAATTTTTGTTTTTATGAAATACTTTGGCATTTTTCACTTTGGATGAATGATTATTATCAGTATTGCATTTTAAATTTTCAATTTTATTCATCTTCTTACGATCAAGTTAGAATTTGCTATTTGAATTGTCATATTTCTTAAGCTTGAGTTGGAATTTGTTCTGTAAATTGGAATAGACAGTATTGAAATGTTTGATTGGGACAAGTTGAATGGTATCATCTTTAGCACCAACCAAAAGAAAAAAAAAAAAGAAAAGACCTTGACATTCATAAGTGTCAGCATAGCCTACATAAAATGGCAGAAGCTAATGCGATCATACTAGTAATAGAAATGTCACAAAAAATACTATTTAATGACATTTCAAAATGTCACATAAATTATATATAAAAGGCATTTTAGATGCCATTATACCTATTTAAATTTTTACTAGTTTTTGGCTATCCTGATACTTTTAATGTGTTAAGAATAGCATCAATTCATGTCAATTATACTGTCTTATTAGTAAGCTTTCCTGACACTTTAAAATGTCATAGACCTATCTCCACATTAGAATGGACGACACTTTATTTGAGTGTCAGGAAAGCTAAAGTGTCAGCATATATTAGTTTTACTGACACTTGCAAATGCCCTTACAAGGCATTTTTCTTGTACATTATCTCTGTACATTTATATCCAATATTTTTCCGAATAGTTAATAAATAACTCAATTTTACTTTTAGAATATCATATGTAAAATTCTTTATAAATCAATAATTCAATCAACAATTTCTCATGATAGATTTTGCATTCTTAAGTTTTTGCTATAGTTGGTCTTGACATCCTGTATATTGCAACATATAATATTGTACATAATTTTTTGATGCATCCTATATTCAAAGCTTTATCAGATCATGTGGATTTTTGATCAAAAAACTATATAAATATACCTACTTTTGGGAAAATTTATAATTAAAGAAGAGAGAGGTGAGTCTTGATTTGAAGAAGTTAACCAAATAAAATATTTATTAATCATTTTAGATGAAAAAGAATAATAATTTAGACACTATATTTTAATTCATACACACTGTTTGTTTTTTCAAGAAAGAAAAGCCCTTATTATTTGGTTCTACTATCATTTTATTTGTAGTGGCATTGTGTTTTGTGCATGGACTTTTGGAATAATTGTATTTTTTTATCATAGCATTTGCATATTCTTGAAGCATACAAACAACTTTTTCTATTTTTAATATCCTTTACATTTTTTGTTTTTTTAGATTTGAGATAAAAATTTAGACTTCAAATTTAAACATACTTTATATATTCTACATCCTTTGGATTTTCTATCTTTTCAAATTTAAAATATTATAAGTCATATAAATACTTGTGCATATAAAGCAAACCAATTATGGAAATATGGTCATAATCTCACATAGACAACATGAATGGTTGATAGTATTTCATATATACAAATAACATTTGATGAATTAACACTAATTTGTTGAGATATATAATTTATATAAAACCACCAAAACTTGATAAAGATGTAGTAGCATACGTATTCTGTATTTTCTTCAATAATAAAGGTTCAATAAAGACTAATTACTCGTTTACTAAGATATTAGATATCACAAACTGTAAAATACTTGTAACAATAAAAACTGCAGCATTAGTGAGGTTATTTAGATTCATATTTAATTTATATTTTTTAGAATTTTTTTTCTATATGTTGATCAAACATGCAAGGGCATATGACAACAAAGATCTAAAATTCTTCTGTGTGCTTTCTTTTTATAATACAAAAGTATCGGACAATCTTAATAGTGATGAAATCCAAGGAATTATCTTATAAAATTATCAAGCATAAGTTCTATCGAGTTTTGTTAGTATAAGACTATCCAAATTTATGTAAAGTATATACTTAATTTATCTAATTGACTTGTTAAAATAAGCCTTATTACATAAAAAACAAAGATGGAAAATCATAGTTTCACCATAAATTTTGGTGAAGGCCATATTTAGTTTCATATGCAAAAGTAATATAAGAGAAAAGAATGACAACTTTATGAGATCAAACAAAGATATCGTGTATTCTTGAAATTTCATATTCTATTAGCTAATTAACTTAAATAGTTGCCACAAATCTTTTTTTTTTTCTATGTTTTTCATATAGAAGTAAAATACAAATTATTTTTTTGTAAACTAATCATTTTGGAAGGTAGGGACCTAGCATTTGGGGTGCTCATAGCACGTGAGACCTGATAAGTGCAGATTATTTTTTGTTGTTGCAATAGATTGTTTTAGTAATTTCTCTCCAAATTTTTCCATATAATCTCTTGTTGTGTTAAAAGAGTCCACAGGCCTTTGTAATTTACCATGGTTATGAATCACTCATGGATCATAAGGTCCGACCTAAAGATAAGGTATTCAAAGCAATGGCCTAATTTCGGTAACGTATGGATGATATTTTTAGAAAGTTTTTTGGAAATTGGTATTGGAACATTTTTTTTAAAGTGTGTTTGTGAGATATAAAAATTGTTGAAAAAGTATCTGTAAAATAAATAATTAAACACACCAAGCTAAGTATAAATTGTTCTAGAATATTTGGACTTATTTCTTAGTATGGTAATCTCATTGTTGAGCACTTGACAAAGATGAAAAGGTATAAAGATTATGAGTTTAACGTATATTAAATGAGGTGCCTGAAGCCTCAATAACTTTTTTATACAATTTTTACTTAAACACTAATAAGGAACTACGATGCCTACTATCAATTGCCCACAATTCTATGATACTCTAATTTTAACATAGCACATATGTAAAATGTCAACAAATATACATTTAGTGGGAGCAAATAAACACCACCAAAATCAAGAGTAGCATGAACAGGTATTGAAACAAATTGATATCGAATGTTGTAATTGTACAAATCAAATAAACTAGATACTCAAATGGCAATAACAGAATTCAAAACTAACATGGCTTATAATCCACTTTCTTGAGCTAATTGCATTTCATATTATTTTCTCTTTATTCTCTCACATTTGAGAATTTGCAAGCGTAACATGAAGATTTTATAATCACTTAATAAATCACAAAAATAACATGAGTGGATTTTGAAACAAATCACAATAAGCTGTTTGAGAATTTCTTCTTGTGTAGGAGAGGCACACATAATTTTCAGGTTAACTTGTGATATTCTAGTTTTCACATTTGTTTTGATTTCATTAGGAATTTGCGACACATTTTGTTTCAATCTCGTAAGTGTTTTAGTTAGGACTTTTATTTAGTAATTGTGTATTTAGAGCATAAGTGAGACTATTTTACAAATCACAAAAAGAAGAAGAAACTGAGTTAGTATATATAATAGTTATAGATTACAACTACAATTAACCAAAACATGAACTCTATTATGCATTGATATTTACTTTGTGTATGTGTAAAACTTTAGTTCCCATTTAAAGTCTATTTCAAATTTGAAAAGACAAAAAACTAAAGGATGTTTATATTTGAAGTTTATATTTCTATCTCAAATCTGAAAAGACAAAAAATGTAAAGGATATTAAAAAATAGAAAGTTGTTTGTATGTTTCATGATTAGGCATATGCTATGATAAAAAAAAGTACAAAATTCCAAAAGTGACTACACAAAGCACAATGTCATTACAAAGTGCTCAAAATATAATTGCTTAATTTGTCTTTTTTTTTTTCCATAGAGCTTTTTGCAGTAATTGTTTCGTTGTTAATATTTTTTGCCCCTTGAGTGCAGTAATCTTTATAACTCAACAAATTCTCTTAAAAAACTAATAAGTGATTTGTCTTTAATCAACACAAGTCATAAATTGTGACTTTTTGACTATTTTTTATTTTCACGAAAAGAAAAAAGAAAAGTCCATCACTCAGAAGCTTGAATGTTCCCCACTATAAGTTGGAATACTCGTTGTTTCTTAAGTTAGATATAATTTGCCTTTAAATATTTATATATGTAAGACAAACTTAGCTACAAAATTATACAAAGCCAAATCCACGCCTTAGCCTAACCTACGAAGTGAATAAAAATGAGTAACTATATAATATCTCTCCAATCTCGCTTTCCTAACTAAGTCTTAAAAACGTGAGACAAAAAAACATGTCCATTGTTTCTTAACTGGTTCTGCCTTTAAATTTTTATAAATATAAAATTAAAATTAGTCACAAAAATTTTAAAAAATATTATTGTAACTACTAACAATCAGAGAAATATCGGCATATACAAAAATAAGTATCAGCATATTTCACCATCGATGTGTTTAGCCATATGTAAACCAATATTTTTCCAATCTCTCTCTCCTAATTAAGTCTTACTTATGGAGGAAAAAATTGTAATATATTTTCTTAGTGACATAAATATAGTCAATGCTTTAGCCATATGTAAGCCAATATTTTTCCAATCGTGCTCTCCTAATTAAGTCTTATCCATGGAGGAAAAAATTCTACTGTATTTTCTTAGTGACCTTAATATGCATTACGTGCATTTAGGATAACAAAGATATTAGAAAATTCAAAGTTGGAATTGAAGGTTCAAACGGATAATTAAGCTTCACAACCAATAAGTAATAATTTTCTTCCTAAGCATCAGAACAAAATTTTTAACCCGTTGAAGTTGGTTTCCAACCAATCAACTCTATGCTGTCTCCATTTCCTGCATGCATACCAAAAAAAAATTATTTACTTTTATTTTTCCCCTTTGTTCTTAGTATATCTTGACAAGTAATCAACACACAAAATATTAGACATCATATCTTAGAAAAGATAGGAAATCAATTATAAAAAAACTTACACTCCACACCATGTTTGTGGCACAATTTAGTTGAAACTACATGTAATATTTATAATTCATTTTTAGAATCAGAATTATGAAAACATTACACTTACATGTCTGTATTATTGGGTAAAGGAGAATTATGCTAAGTAGTCTTGTGAAATAGTGAAATATGAATATAAGTAAGGGCATATTAGGAATTACAAAAAAGAAAGAAACATGAATATAGAATTATGCTATGTAGACTTGTGAAAATGATATTTTAAGTAAGAGCAAATTAGAAATTCCAAAAAAAGGAAGAAACATGAATATATTATATAGTAATTGATTATTGCGAGTACTTGTTTCCTAATTGGTTCACTGCCCACAAGGAAAACTTACAAAACTTTTTATTTGAGATAATGTGAATTATTTTTTACTCTATTTTTTTTATGTGGATTTGCATGGTTGCATGAACATAATTATGGTTTTGTTTAAGAGGAATATTTCACAATGATAAGATCTGTACCAATGAATTCTCGTCCTTTTGTTTTATTATAGAAAAGAGTTAAACGCACAATGCCCCCTAAACTTTGAGGGTTTGTTCTCAATAGTTTCTAATTTTTATAAAAATTAATTTAAAAAATTAAAAATCGGTTGCTTTTAATTTCAGTTTAAAAATACAAAAATATAGTAAAAAAACAGTTAAGAATATCACAAAATAAATTTTTTAAAAATTCGAAACTAAAATTAGGTTAAAAAAAGCTATTGAGAAAAGCCCCTCAAACCAAGCTATAATATCCACCTTCAACTATTAAATAAGTAAATTCCACCCTAAACCTATAGACAAAACGAGTGATGAGAAAGACGACACTGTCACATGGATATACTAATGACAATTGTATCCTGAACAATTAATAAAATGACAAAATTGACCTTATCATAGCAAGTGGAAAGTTTAAATGGAATAAATTAAAAGAAGCATGATATTATAAGAGGTGGTCCTGCTATTTGTTTTCTTTCTTCATTGCTGTCAATTTTTTTCATGCATATAATTTTATGTTGACTGTTTTGTTTGTGCTTTTACTTTGTATATTTGTTTCAATTGCCCTAGGGAAAAATGCATGACCTAATGTAATTCAGTTGATTTTTTTTTTTTTATAGTGTAGCAATAAGTCCCAAGATCCAATGGGTATCCATGCCCAAATTTAATCTGCACGGAATGGATCAAAATATAGGATTTAGCCTAATTGGGAGTATGCCCAAATATGGGTATAAATGGTATATATTTAGGAGTCCCAAAGGTATGATAGCACATTATTTAAATATTATTTAAATGACATAAAATTGCAAATTTAAATATTTGATAGTCAGTTATTATTTAAATGACTCAAGATTGCAAGTATATCCAATAATTTATTTATTTTGCTATCAAAATAAATTACTATTTGGTATTGGGCGGTATCCAATCCCATTTTAATCTTGTCTATATGGATTCCATTATGAATATGGGATTGTTTGGATATGACTCATATTTTATAGTCTCAATTAAGTCTCGCTCATTTGCCATCTTTAATTTTTTTTAACCAGTGATTTTAAATCACCAAAAGTTATAAACAGTTTGGAGTTACAGTACAAGGCTGATGGCCCCGGTGCAGTCTACTTAATCTCTGCTTCTCCTGATGGATGGGGAAGAGAGAACAGAAGACATCTTCAATGGACGTCCCTATGACATGCTTGATGCTGCACTTAGTAATACAGTATACAAGTTTTTTTGGGCATAAAAGTACTAAAATTTCTGAAAGAAAACAAAACTTAATTTTGTCTTAAAAGATTAATTAACATGGTTCCAATGGACACATTGAAGAATTGGACTAATGAGTGTTCGAATAATGGGGATTGCACCAGAATCCCCCGTCTTCTCAAAGCATCTATGATGCAGCTCTTTATTTGGGCATAGCATCAACTGACCAACACACTGATGAGAGATGTTGGAGAGGTGTGAATTTCATGTATTTCTCATGAATTCTTGATAACTTCCTTATTCTAAATGGTGAACATCATTTTGTTATTCCAGTACACAGAGAGGGAGAGTTTATCTTCCTCAAGATGAACTCTAGCGGTTTGGCTTTTGTGATGAGGATGTCTTCTCAAGAAAGGTCACTGACGGATGGAGAGAGTTCATGAAAAAGCAGATTAGACGCGCAGGAACAGCTTGACAAGGCTAGCTGTTGGCTAGTAATTTCTTGCAAAGACGCATAATTTTTTTATCCAAAAGAATGATTAACGAGTCAATAGCAACATCAATAATTATCAAATTAATCATTGCATCATTGAGGAAATTATAGATAACATGTCATCCTGCGGCAAGTAATTTGCCAGAATCCTGTTACTTGGCAAGGCATGTTATTGACAATTCTATAGTTATTGCAGGTCTGGCCATCCCAGATGAAATATCGCAAGATCTTGGATGTAATAGAGGAAAATGACTACGATAACTAAACAAAGAGTGCTTATGTAGGGAGAACTAAGAAGCTTCTGACATTACCTGTAGCTTGCACTAGGGCTCTGTCAGTGTCCAATTTAGGCTTTCAATAAAATATTGACGTGAGAAAACATTTCTGTAACTGAATAACCCAAATTTCTGATAGAGTATAATGTAAATCAACATTTAAAGATCCAAAAGAAGAGAAAATGCCACCCAAATGGCGTTCTCTAGTATAAATATAAGCCTCCATGGAATAAATCTTCTTCCATTAAATGTTATCAATATGGCAGAATTACAACTGAAGATAAAAAGTGAAATGAACCTATGCACCAATTGTATAAACATGTTCCCAACGACGGAATGGAAGATTTCTTTGCGCATAGAGAAGGCAAGAAATCTTCCAAAATGCATGGACTTGGTTAGTCCCAGTTTGATGCTGAAATCTTGCAGTCATTAGTGATCCAATTAACGCTTTTAAGTGGCAAGAAAATGACATACTTTAATCTACTATATTCAAGCGTACATGAATTTTTGTTGCATCGCAGAATCAAAGTTTTTAGCAAACAGGAAAAAGGCGTGATTGCTTATTTGCACAATAAGCATGCTGGTGTCAATTAGGCTTTGTAAGTCAAGCCCAACTTATCTATGAAATAAGTGGGTTTTGGACTAGTTCAGGCCGACCTAATTTAAGAATCGCGCTTCTTTTTTTTTTTTTAACTTAACTTTTAAACTATTGTTGAAAGAAAAATAAATACAATGTATAAAAAGTTAATATATTCTTAAAAACATCAAATAATTTGCGATTATTGGAATCAAATTATAATATGGTAGCATTCCTTAGCAAAGCAAAAGAGAGATAGAGTATAAAATTGTATATCGTAGTGCACATAAAAAAATTCAAAATTTTTATAATTTATTTACAAATATATTGTGTATAGATACGAACAAAATATGCAAATCGATGTACATAGATACACGACAAATATAGTAGTTAGTGTATTATTAGGGTCAAATTAGAATGGACTGAATTTTGTATAACTCAAATTCGTCCTATTTTGAAATCGGGCCTAAGATTTTATTCGAAGTTCAATCTAACCTTACTTTCGAAGGGTCAGGCTAGCGGCTTCGACGGTCCTTCCAGGCA
This sequence comes from Mitragyna speciosa, assembly GCA_024721245.1. NCBI lineage: Eukaryota > Viridiplantae > Streptophyta > Magnoliopsida > Gentianales > Rubiaceae > Mitragyna > Mitragyna speciosa. The sequence continues at coordinate 3,773,563 of CM045563.1, read as the reverse complement.
TGAGGTGAAATCAAAGTGTTTATATACTGCCCTATTCGGAGACTGGAGAAGTGAAATTAGGGGTGGCAACGAGTGGTTCGTGTCATTCTCGTTCAGTGTCATTGTTGTATTCGTGTTGAAAATCGCAACCTTAATCCAAGTTGTTAGGCTTTCATATCGTGCCATAGCTTGTCGTGTAATAACCTGTTTGTTAATGAATTGATAATTACACTTATACTCCTTATGTTCATATTTTTTATAGCAAGAAAATTCATTTTAATAATGTAACCCAAGAACACTAGTTAAATGTCCAAAATACCCTTAATTACTTTTAAAGGATAAAACAAAACTAAAAAATTTAATTAGTCAATCCATGAAAATATCAAAAGTACTCATACTCTCACATTAAATTTTCAATTTTTGTTGGATTATATTCTCCAAAAGCCAGTTATCTAGCTAATCTATATTAATCTACTTATTTATCAAAACCTTACAAACAAATATATCAATAAGAAAGTGATGGTCAATTTAATTAAAAAATATGTAAATAACTTGGAAGGCCCAATTGGGACGCGGAAGACTTGTTTTTAGTGTCTTTTTTTTTTAATTATTGTTTGTTTTGGAAAGCAATTAAAGGCATTTGAGGATATTTACTGGTATTTTAGGATTCTAATATCAAAATGATTTTTTATTATAAAAAATCTAAACCCTAGAAAGTGTAAGTGCAATTACTGAAATTTGAGAATGGCTTACTTCAATTATGATATACCTCAAGGGAAGCATGTGGAATGACTGAAATTACTGAAATGTAAGTCCAATTACTGAAATTTGAGAATAGCTTACTTCAATTATGATATACCTCAAGGGAAGCATGTGAGAGGACTAGTTCAAGCCGTCCCAATTTAAAGTTACGCTTCCTTTTTTGTAACTACTTTTTTGAAACATTATTGAAAGAAAACTAAATACAATGCATAAAAAATTAATATATTCTTTAAAAACATCAAATAAGTTGTGATTATTTGAATCAAATTAAATAATTGTAGTATTCCTTAACAAAAGCAGAACTAATTTATATTTCTTGAGAGACACAATATAAAATTAAATATTGTAGTACACGTAAAAAAATTCAATATTTTTATACATTTATTTACAAATATATTATGAATGGACACTCAAATAGATATGAATAAAGTACTTGAATAGATGTTCATAGATATGTGACAAGTATACAAGTTAGTTTACTATTAGGATAAGATCGAGAATGGACTGAATTTTGTATAACTCAAATTCGATCTATTTTAGAATTTGGTCTAAGATTTTATTCGAAGTTCAATCTAGCCCAAATTTCAAAGGGTCAGGCGAGCAGCATTGGCAGTCATTCTGGGCATGAGGTGAAATCCAATTGTTTGGAGACTGGAGAAGTGAAATTAAGGGTGGCAACCGTGTGTCTTTTCATTCTTATATTTTGTCATTTTTGTGTTTGTGTCAAAAAATTTCAAGCCTAATCCGACCTATTAAATTTTCATGTCATTTCATGTCGTAACATATTTGTTATCGGGTTGACAAAACCTGTAACATCCCGCATCTGAACTGGCTCAATAACTTTTGGGCTTTTAACCATGGGCCCAAAATGCTTAAGCCAAGTTATTTAGTAGCCCAAACGTAAGATGTTATATACAAATTATTTTCTTTTCTTTCCACCAATGTGGGACTTTTTGAAGGGTTTTACATTCACCCCTCCTTATAAGGCTTTGTGTCCTCGCAAAGCCCAATCCATATCATAATCCGGACTGTCCACTCGGTTATTTCGGATTCTAGAGGTGGCTCATACGGGCTCTAGAGGTGGCTCCCGCCCTTAGGTCGACATAGCACTTAGCCCCGCACAGCACTTAGTTCCTCCACTTCCTTGCGTAGTCCGGCCCAAATACCATAGGCCCAGTCTCATCTCGTGCAGAGACCACACGAGGTTCGCACCATTTGTAACATCCCACGTCTGGGCTGACCCAATAACTTTTGAGCTTTAAACCACGGGCTCAAAATGCTTAAGCTAAGTTATTTAGTAGCCCAAACGTAGAATGTTGTCACACCTTGGGCCCGCAGGCCCAGCTAGCGACAAGAGTCTGAGCAACCAAGTCCAACTTTTGGGCTCCGTCCTCGTTAGCCCAAAATAGATATCCCAAGTTGAACTTGAATGCTTAGGCTCAACTTATACATTGGTCCATGTTTCTTCACTTTTCCGATGTGGGACGGGGTATCACATTCATCCCTCCTTATTAGGCTTTGCGTCCTCGCAAAGCCCAATCCATATCATAATCCAGACTATCCACTCGGTTGTGTTGGATTCTAGAGGTGGCTTGTACAGGCTCTAGAGGTGGCTCCCGCTCTTAGGTCGACGTAGCACTTAGTTCCTCCACTTCCTTACGTAGTCTGGCCCAATACCATAGGCCCAGTCTCACCCCGTGCAAAGACCACACGAGATTCGCTCTGATACCATTCTGTCACACCTTGGGCCCGCAGGCCCAGCTCGCGACAAGAGTCTGAGCAACCAAGTCCAACTTTTTGGGCTCCGTCCTCGCTAGTCCAAAATGGATATCCCAAGTTGAACTTGAATGCTTAGGCTCAACTTATACATTGGTCCATGTTTCTTCACTTTTCCGATGTGGGACGGGGTATCACAGATGTTATATACAAATCATTTTCTTTTCTTTCCACCAATGTGGGACTTTTTGAAGGGTCTCACAAAACCGGACTCGTTTAACCCATTAAATAATTTATATTATAATTGTCGTTTGTAACATGAACAAACTTATTTATAGAATTAAATAATTGACTTCAAATAAATGTTTTCATTTTTTTGAAACATAATACACAAAAAAAAAAAAAACAAAGTAAAATGCCAACTTGAACTCATAATTTTCTAAAAAAACAAAGTTTAATAACTGCTCAAGATTAAACAATAATTTTCAAATCTTCTAATTGCAATCTTCAAGCCAAACTTATAAGTCTTTGCAACTATCTAGCCAATGGATCTTCATTTTTTCAATCACTATTATAATACACATACGTAGCATAATTAAAGCTTTAAATACAAATTACAAATGCATGGCTACATAAAATATAAAAATGCTAAGAATGTAGTTACTTCATGTAATGTTGGTTATGTTAGAACCCTGAACTAATTCAGTAGTCTCTGAATTAATGTCCAACGTCTTGATGTTTTCAATGAGATCATCTAAATTCTATTGTAGTCTCTGAATTAATGTCCAACATCTTAATGTTTTCAATGAGATCATCTAAATTCCATTGGCCACAGGTTAAGAGTGTGATTAGGTCGATAATATAAATTTGGCAAGATCTGTAATTTTGTTTAGAAAAATACCAAACTATTTTGATTGTAAATTCAAAATTATCGAATTTAATTTCATAATTTGAATCAGGAATCGAATTTAGTATTTACCGAATCATTGATTTAGTTTGCTAGGTTGAAGTAAAAAATTGGTTTATCAACTATACTCCAATATTGTCAAAAAAACTATACTCCAATATTGAATAATATATTTTAAATTCAACAAGCATTTGCTGAGTTGAACTAAAAATTTGGTCCCGCAACTATACTCCAATATTGAAGAAATATATTTTAAACTCAATAAGCATTATCTAATCAAATACTTACCGAATTATTGGATTTAGTCTACTGGGTTGAACTAAAAATTTGGTCCAACAACTACATTTCAATATTGAAAAAATATATGTTGAACTCAATAAGCATCATCTAATCAAATAATTCACCAGTCAATGGTCATTAATCAACAAATGGTCACGAATGAATAAGATCAAAAAATGAAATTTATGAGTACAAATCTTAAGTAGTTAATCTATTACATTAGCATAAAATTTTCATTATACATTACACACTTGCATTTGATAATCGAATTAATAAGTGCATACTTGTAAGTGTATATTGTAATCACTATAAGTTATTATTTATATTTTAATATATAACCCTTAAACTTATACTTAAAAATTAAAAATGAGTTGAACTAACATTTATATTAATATATATACTCAATTATCTAAACTATAACTCTTTATTTGTACTTATATAGTCCTTATCATACTAGATCTTTTAATTATAAAATTTATATTTAGTTATATTTATCCATGTAGGATAAATTCAATTAGTTATATAATATATATATATATATATATATATATATATATAAGAACCTATGCTAGAAAATAAAGAATTTTTTATTGAATGAAATCCGAAATCGGTAGTATAAGATTTAAAAATTCCCTTCTCTTAAATATTGATCGAATTTGACTTTTGAATTTGATATGTACTAAAATACTGATTGATTTACTAAATTATCAATTTCAAAATTTTTGAAATCAATTCGAGATTGATCAGTAAGTTGGTTTTTCCTAATTATGCTCATCCCTACCACAAGGTGTAAGGTTTAGATTTTAAAGAAAGACAATCCGACAAATGAGTTGGTGAAAGGTAGGTGAATCGTGTTGTGCTATTTTTAATAATTTATTAATTTAGTTTTTATATTTGGTATTTTATTATTTTAGTTTTTAGTTTTTATATTTTACAAAAACTGCTTTTTACATATACATATACACACACATGTATATGTGTGTGTGTATAAACACATATAGACACCTGTTTGTTGACCTGATCCGATCCATTCTTAATCATATCATTAAGAAGTCAACCCAATAATGACCAACTTAAATTAAAGTCTTGTTAATATGTGTTAATCTTGGATATGTCTCAAGTCGTGCTATCTTGTCATGTCAAAAATATACACTGCAATCGGTCGAAGGATAAGGCGTGATAATATGCTATGCCTTCTTAGGGGTATTAAAGTAGCATAAGTGTGCAGGTAACTAAGATGTATAAAAGGAGACTAATTTGTGTTTAGATGTATAAAAGGAGATGTTTAATGTTTAAAAATATTTATAAACTATTATTTTTAACTTTTATATCTTTAATTTAATCTTAACATTTGCAATAAAATTAAATATTTGGCCCTTAATATTTAAATTATTTTTTAAAAAAAGTCATAAATTATGGCCCAAAAGATAAGGCAATGTATATGTGTCGGAGAGTCAAAGAATGCACTTGGATAAAGGTAGTGGATGGGAATTGAGTTGATCTACGATTCATTCCTAGAAAAATTTTATCAAAATTTAAAAAAGATACAGTTAAATTAGAAATACATTTATATTTATATCACGAATTACTTTTATGAGACTCATATTTTATCTTTTTTTTTTTACTTTTAATTTTTACTTTTTATTAATGCTATGGGAACAAAGCTAGTATATATGTAAAATCAGAATTTGCAACTGTGTTTATGGAACCGATGACTCTCCTGGACGTCGTCCCCTAATGATTTCCTTTCTTAACTTTTTTTTTTTTTTTTTTTTGTCAATGCTCCTATCTTTAATGAATTCTATTTTTATCTTAACCTTGTGTTGCTATTGAATGAAGAGTATACATTTTATAATTTCTCAATCTTACTAATAAATCATTATTTACCTTATAAATTTTTTACTATTCATATATTAACATTAATAATAGTAGCCTAAAATTATTCTAACCTTAATTTACCATTCCGATTGACAACTTATCAGAAGGTCACTATTTTACTCTTACCTGATTGGTGTTTCTAACGAATAAAATGATATTTATTAGTTCAGCAATTTTTTCCATTTAGGTGTTTCAGCCATATGTAATACAAAAATTTCTACACATCGAAACAAATCTAGGGAGAGGTATGGATGGTCCTCGCCTCCCCCCCTTCCCCAACAAAAAAACCAAGATCTAAAAATTATATTTTTTTAAAAAAATTTGAAATTTTTAAAAAAGTCTTATAATTTTAAAGACTCACCTCTGCAAATTTTTATTAGAAGTTTATATTATATTTTAAGAATATATTTTCATCCCTTCGAAGTGAAACTTCTAATTTTGTCTTTGTCTATTTATGATGCACGGGTTTAATAGTAAAACTATGGTAAATAAGAAAGTAATATTTTTTTTAAATATACAAAAAAAAAGTATGTTAAAAGATTCTTTTTAAATTTATGCTTAATTTAGTTAAATCTTTAATTGAAAAAAATGATATGAAAATTTGTGTTTTATGAGTAGAGGTAAGCCTTGTATAATGCTCAGATTTCATGCTAGCAAATATAGTAAGAGTAAGTTTATGGCTCTCAAATTCATTGATTACATTTTCTCCCGAACAAAAAAGTTCATGTAACCAAGCATGCACATTTTAATCAACTATCAAAAGTAATTGGGAGTAATTGATTTTGGGGAAGGTTGGAGAAGTTTGAATTTAGCAAAGACAAGCTGCACTATTGATTGTTGAGTATAAGGGGAGTGAGTGATTGAGTCTGAATTAGGAATGGAATCATTAAAGAATCTTAAGTAGAGGAGAGAGGGAATGATCACATTAACCCCACATTTGGTATGCGGAAATGGGCCAGAATGAAAAGCCTTTCTAACGTATTCATTCCTTTAATTGGAAAGGCCTTTCCCATTGGACTGCATATTCCAGCCTTTTTTAGAATATCATTCCTCAACAAAATCTAGAGAAAATCCATTCTAACTTCATCTTGAAAAGAAATAAAAAATAGGAGTCAGTTTTACCCCCCATGTTTTTTCCACAAATTCTTCTTCACCTAGGATGCATTCTCTAATTTTTAATTTTTAAAATTTTAAAAAATACTGGGTTTTTTAATAAATTTAATTAATAATTTTTATAATTTTTAAATCAAAATCACTTAATATGTGCTTAGAATTTTTTTTTATTTTTGCTATAAAAATGTTTAAAATACTACTTTTAATTTTTATGCAAATATATGAAAACTAAACTTCCTATAAATTAAATTAAAGTATAAATATTTATTCTGATTATTAATTTTTTCACATTTTTAATCATAATGCTAATAATTATAAAAATTTTTGAAATTAATTAAAGTATATAATTAATCCAATTTTAGCAAGAATATTAAGAATTTTAAAATTAAAAATATTAAAGAATTTTGTAAGCATAAAATTACAAACAAACAAAATAAAAATACGATATTTTCTAGCACAAACAAATAAGGGTAATTAAGTCAATTAATATATATTTTATTCTGTTCTGACATCTAAATATGATTATACGAAACATTGGAAAAGGAATACACATTCCATTCTGACTTTGGTTAGCAAATAATAGTTTAAAAAAATTTTCTAGCCCATTCTATGTGGAAAGACCTTTCCATTGTGGAGCATTCCAATATACCAAATATGGGGTAGGAGTTTAATTGCATCATCTAATGATTTTTTTTATAATTGATTAAATAATTCATCTATTTTAACAACAATATAAAAACAATTTCGGATATTTATAATGTTATCTATGGCCTGCGTTGGCAATTGTCACTTTGAAATATCATGTATGGAAGGGGATAATTTCACATACCTTCCTTGAATTTTGTCATAATTACTACTATCTTTCTCAAGTTTTGATAATTACACTTATACTCATTATGTTTATATTTTTAATAATAAGAAAATCCATTTTGATAACATAACCCAAGGACACTAACCAAATTTCCTTAAATGCCCTTATTTAGTTTTAAAAAGACAAACAAAACTAAAAAATTAATTAATTAGTCCATAAAAATGTCAAAAATACTCATTTTCTCACATTAAATTTTCAATCTTCAACAAATTATATTTTTCAAAAGCCAGTTATATAGCTAATATAGATAAATTTACTTTATCTATCAAAAACTTTACAGACAATATATTAATAAGAAAGAGATGATCAATTTATTTAAAAAATGTGTAACAAGTTGGGAGGTTTAATCAGTAGAGCGAAACATTTTGGTTTTAGTGTCTTTTTATTTTTTACTTATTGTTTATTTTTAAAAACAATTAATAGTTGGTATTTTAGTATTAAATTATCAAAATATTTTTTCTGCGTGATATAAAAAATCTAAACATAGAAGGTGTAAGTGTACTTACTGAAACTTTAGGAGAGATGGGTGCAATTATGATATACCACAAGGGAAGCATGTGAAATTATCCTTAGGGAAGTTGTTTTCCAAACATGAATGTTATCAGCTATAATTATGATATACTTCGTAGAAGTTTCCCCTATTTTTACCGTCATTTTATCCCGTTTTATTAAATTGTGTGTCAATTCACATTTCTCTTTCTTACCCTCAATAGCAGGTTTTTTCCATAATGCACAGCCAATGCCAAGGCCCCATTCCAGCAATCAACCAAAGCCAATGTTCTGTCAAGCATAATAGCATCCAAAGCATTTTTATTTTTTTTTTATAAACCTACATTATTACATGAGAGAAGAAAATTTTGGTATTTGTGAGATTCGAATCTCTAAAGTAAAATAATAAAATTTTAACCGTTTGCCCCTCTATTCGATTTCCATCTAAAGAAATTGTGTAAGCTGTAAAGCAAGAAATTAGTTGTCAGAAAAAAACACTCTTGTATAATTGGGGAAGTAGAGTCGTTTCCATCCTTCTTACGACCAACAAAAAAGATTATTCTTCATGTTTACTATTAAATCACGTCTATTCAAATTTCTCTTTCTTCCCATCAATAATTAAAGCCACTTGCTTGCCATCAACGACAAGTTTTTTTCCACAATGCACAGCCCAGACCCCATCCCAGCAATAATTAAAGCCACTTGCTTGCCATCAACGACAAGTCTTTTTCCACAATGCACAGCCAAGACCCATCCCAGCAATAATTGAAGTCAATGTCAGGTCAAGCTAAATACTTTTATTTCAATTTTTGGAGTATTAAGTGCAAACTCTAATTTTGGTTTCACACTGGGTCTTCACCTGCGGTCTTGCACGTGTACTTTTGGAATCTAACCCTATAGAAACAAGAAAACTGGTGATGATTATTATCCTCTTTAAAATCAATCAAAACCGATGTCACCTCCATTATAAATGCATCCAAAGCTGTTGTGCAAGTTTTAAAGCTAGGAACTTATTATTATTTTTTAAAAAACTTCATATATATTTTTTATTAATTATTCATTTCATAAATACATTTATCAAAAAAATTTTAAAACTATTATATTAATATTTTTTAAAAATAGCTAAAAAAATCCAAATTAAGCCTTAGCAACCTAGACTGCAGCTGGATAGATGTTTATTAGTGTGTTCCCTAAAAACATTACTATAGTTGTTTTAAAAATTCTTATTAATAAATATATATGAAATAGAATGTACTTGAAAAAAAATAGAATTTAAACTCTTACTTGTACTACCATAATTTATAGAATTTAAAAATTAGAAAAATACATTGGCTCCATTTAGATATGTATTATTGAAAGAATTATTGTTGACTTTGTGAAAAGGTGAAAAAAGTATTTGAATCGTGAAAGTTTTTGAAAAACTTGTTCGGATAGTGAATAATTATTCTCAAAAAGTGTTTGAATTATTTAAAAACTTTATAACAACTTATTTGATTTTTTTTTTTACACAATTATTCACAAAATTTGGCATGTTTTTGTTCAAAATCTGTGTAGAAAAATTAGAAAAATCACAATGAACAAGATACACTCTATTCACAATAGCTTTTGTAGAAAGAACACTGGAAATAGACACTTGTTAAATTATGAACATACAGAGAGAAGAAGAAATGCTTTAAAAGTTAAATAGTTTTTCTGGAATGAGCACTAGGGAAAGTATTGAAATTTAAAAAAAAAAAAAAAAACAAGCAGGAGAAGAGAGTTTTGAAAGAGGGAGAAGAAGAGTTTTGAAATTTGAAAAAAAAATATGGCAGGAAAATTTGAACAAAAAATTATGGGCCATTTTTTGGTCAAATGAACCAAAGAAAGGTGAAAATTTTATTAAATTTGTGCAAAAAAAAATTTTAAATTCAAATCGAAGTTGAATTTTTTTTCCTCAAAAATGGCAAAAAAAATCTAACCAAACAGAGCCATTGCTGTTCTTATTTGAAAATTCATACTTCAAATATATTGCTTTTATGTGAAAGTCATATTTTAGTTTGGATAATTGTTTTGCAAGATATTTTAAAATAATAATAATAATAATTTTAAAGATTTTTTTTGATAAGCAATTTATTTTTAGAAAAGAATGCCAAACAAACAAATGGAGTTCTACTTTTCTTATGTGAAAAGTCAAATATCTCTTTCTTCCCAATAGTAACAAGGACTCTTTTTGGATATCATTATTTAAGCATTATTTGAGAATTATTTAGATTTTTTTAATAGGTGTTTAGATAGGTGAAAATTATTTGAGATTTTTTTTCAACAAAAGTCAATAATTTTTTCTCGTATTTTGAATTTCGAATGAAATTTTTCCTCTCAACAAAATTCTCATTCTATAGGATGTTGGTAAGCGTCCGGTGCCAGTGCTCGGTATTCCGTTACGACTCTCTTACAATTGTAAATAAAGCTTAAAATGTTCGTCTTAATTTTTTGGTTTTTATAAACAAAATTTATTAAAAAATGTTATATTTTGTGAATAATTGTGTAAAAGGTAGAATAAGTTATGAGAAAGTTTTAAATATTCAAATAATTTTTTTTTAATTTTTAAAATTCACAAATTTTCTTCCATTTCAATAAAAGTCAACAAAATTTAACTTACTTTTCTCATAAAACGTCAACAAAAAATATTTTTTAAAAAAATTATATAATTTTCAAATAATGACATCTAAACGTCACCCAGATTTTTTCCATGATGGACGGTCAAGGTCGATCCTGTAGCAATCAAAGCCAATGTCACGTCAATCATAAAGCATCCAAACCTGTTGTGCAAGTTGTAAAGCCAGGAATGTACAGCCATTAGACAAGTTATAATTTCAGAAATTTCCCTGAGGTTTCTGGCAATATAATTTATCGCCTCTCAACTGTGAAAAAATCACCTACCTCCATTGGTGGTTTATGATATTATCCGTTAGAAAAAAAAGGAGATATTTTGAGGTACTGTAGCAATCAAGGAAAATACTATTGTATAATTGCAACATGTAGACTAAATTTCTTAAACCTTTTCATCCTTTGATAAACTGATTTTATCATTACCAGCTAGGAGAAGGTTTTAATTGGTAAAACATTGCTGATTGTTGATTGCCTTCTCTGCACTTTATACCAATTGCAAAAATCACACTTGCAAACTGATAAGTAAGTCTAACTAAGAAGAAGATTTTATAATTCTAAATACTATTCTTTCTGATTTTATAATTCTAAATACTTTTCTTTCTCAATCATTGATTATGCACTCTAATTTAAACTTTGATAAAACTGTAAATACACACACATAAACCAGGACACGTTTACATAAACACGTATATAAGGAAATCTTTTATAAAACAATTACTTTTACAATTCAATAATTAAAATTTTAAAAATAATTGGAATCTTTTTTTTATTTAAATGTATTAAAGAGTATAAACACACACATATATACACACACATACATACACATATACATATACATAGAAAGACAGACACACACACGTACATATAAGGAAAACGAATTTACCAAACCTACAGAAAGGGGATGTAGTTCAATAGATAACCTCATATAAAAGAATATTAAAAATAAGAATAAAATTTTAAAAATTTAATTTATACCATCATAGTTTATAGAATTCAAAGTTTAGGAAAATATTTGTACTAGTGCTGTCGAATGTATTATTTATCTTGTTTGCAAATTCATACTTCATAATTCTTTTAGAAATAAAAAAAAGTAGTAGCAAATTTGCCTTATTTTTTCACTTTTTTGTGTACTGTTATGATTGCGTTAAAAAAAATGAATATGTACATTTCTATTTGCATATTGCTTTCAATATTTTATACTTCAAAATTTCTTTCTAAGTTTCACTTTTTTTTTTTTTTTTGCAAAAAAAAGTTTATCATCTATGCATGTATTGCCAGGCTCTCACCATATTGATTACCTTCTTTCTCCCCAGACAACACAGTTCTTGCAATGAAAATTAAAAATTTTGGAATTACCATTTCAATAAACCCCCAAAAGCTATTTTTATCGAAAAAAATACAAAAAATTGTGATCAAATTCGAAGCAATATCTAGGAAAAGTAATCCAATAGCCGTGTTCATATATGTGATTACCCAAACAATTAGCTAAAAATTGATTAGTGAAGAAGTGATGATCCATGCTTATTTTTTTATATCCTATCTTATTTACTTAAGCAATCAAGAACATGCTTTTTGTAGTGTAAATGATACACTAATTATATAAAAAAGGGAAGAGCGAATTAAGAAACTGCATTTTGGAGTAAGAACTAATAAATCACGTGAAAGGAGAAGATTAAAATTAAACTAGGGAGACAAAAAAATAAATAAAATAAATTGATTAATCGCAATTTTATTTGAATTCATAGGAAACTCGAATGCAGATCCTGGCTTTACTGCTACATTGTAGCATTAATCAAATTCCTTTCTCAAAGTTAACAAACACAAAATAATACTACGTAGTACTACACACACTCACATATATAAAGAGTAAGGCCCCCACAATTGACCAAATTGTTAAAAACATTTACTTCTAATGCAACATTTAATAGAGAGAGAGAGAGAGAGAGAGAGAGAGAGAGAGAGAGAGAGAGAGAGAGAGAGAAAGCATTTAGAGTTAAAATGCAACATTTAATAATTTTTTATAATTTATTAAATAATATATTTATTTTAAAAGCAACATAAAGACAATTTAGGATATCCGTAATATTATCATTGGCTTACATCAACAATTGTTACGTTGAAACATCTTTTAAGGGAGACGAGTAAAATTTTTCAAACGTGAAAAATACTAGCTACAATTATGATATACTCTAGGAGGTTTCTATAATTATTTCCTTCATATACCACCTTTAGGTGTTTACAAGTTTCATAGTGTCTATTCAAATTTCTCTTTCTTCCCACTCATAACAACTTTTTTTGGGATAATCTCACATACCTTTTCTGAAATTTATCATAATTACACTTAATTTCCATCAAGTTTTAAAAATTATACTTTTACCTTTTGTGTTTATATTTTTTATAACAAACAAGTCTATTTTGTTAATATAACAAAAAAATAACAACCAAATACCTTAAAATATTCTTAATTGCTTTTAAATTGACCATCTATTTCTTGTTAATATATTCGTTTGTAAAATTTTGATAAATAAAGTAAATTTATTTGGATTAGTAAGATAACTGAATTTTGAAAAATTAACATTTGGAGGAGATTGAAAATTTCATGCAAGAATATAAGTCCTTTTGGCATTTTTATGATTAATTAATTAATTTTTTAAAATTTATTTATCTTTTTTAAAGCAATTAAGGATATTTTAAGGTATTTGGTTGGTGTTTTTGGATTTTATTATCAAAATGGAGTTGTTTGTTATAAAAAATATAAACATAAAGAATCTAAGTGTTATATTTAACACTTGAGTATAATTATGCCAAACTTCACGAAAGTATGTAAAATTATATATATATATATATGTGTGTGTATATATATATATATATATTCACAATGCACATCTAAGGGCCCGTCGCAGCGATTACTCAAAGCCAAGGTCACGTCAAGCATAAAAGCAACCCAAGCTGCTGCTGTTGTGCAAGTTGCATGGCAAGGAATTTGTCAACATTAGAAAAAGGCCTCCTTCTTCCCCAATTTCCCCTTGCAGGCTTCGGCTGAAAAATTCAAAAAAAGAAAAAGGCCTCCTTTTGCCATCAATCATACTATTATATAATTGCAACATGTGGGCCCAAATCATTAAACCTCTTCGTCATTACAGCCAGTTGGGGGAAGTTTTCAACTGCCATCGCATGGATGATATCCTTCTCTCTAGTTTTATACACCCTTCAGAAATCAAACGTGCAAACTAATAAAAATAATGACATCTTTGATAAAACAATCATTTTTACAATTCAATAACTAAAAGTCTAAAAATAATTTGAAAATGGAATTCTGAGAATCTATTTTTTTATTTACATGTATTTTAAAAAAAGAAAACAAGAAGGAAAACTATTAATGCTAGTGAAAAAAGCTATAGTTTAATAGAAATCTTTGAGTTCTTTCACCTACCCAGTACAAATTCACCAATAAGAAATGCTGAAGATCCTCCAATTAATGGGCAATTTTTGTTTAGTTGCTTTGCAATTGTAGGATATTTAATTGATTGGAAAAGAATTTTGGGGGAGGGAATTGCCATGGAAAAAAATAGTTAACTGTTTACCGGTTTCATCAAAATTACGTATGTTTTCAAATTTCTCTTTCTTCCCACCTCTAACAAATTTTTGTCCATAGTGCATAGCGAAGGCCCCATCCCAGTAACCAATGCAGAACCAAGCCCCATCGCAGAAATCAATCAAATGCCTATGTAACGTCACGTGAAACACAAAATAGAAGCATCCAAAGGACCAAAGCTGTTGTGCGAGGAGTGAGTATTGCGTGCACCACGCGCGCCACGTGGCGTGCCACGTGGTGCACTAGAACCAATCACACATCGTCAAATAATACAAGGTATGACCCACCATTGCCACATGGCGATAAATTATTGGTTCTAGTACACCACGTGGCAATGCACGTGATGTATTGTATACTTTTCCGTTGTGCGAGCTGTAAAGCAACTTCACCATTGGCCATCAATAATAGTATATAGTACTAGTGTATGAAGAAAATACTTACATGGACCCGCTTCACGGAATAGTTCCGTGGATCTCTTGGTCCACAAGCAACCACATCATCCACACGGTGGGTCATGGGTGATGTGGTTGCTTCTGGACCAAAGGATCCATGAAACTATTCCGTAGACCGGATTCATCTAAATATTTCCCATTGTATGATTGCAATATGTGGGCCGAGGTCATTAAACCTCTTCGTCCTTTTGACCGACTAATTTCTCAGTGCCTGGTCTATTTATATTATAACATTCGCACCATTTTGTTACTTTAACTTCCATTTTATCAGCTCTACTTTCTCCGTCTATTAATCCCCCTTGTTCCTTTCAAAAAAAAAAAAAAAAAATCCCCGTTGTTCAATATGTTGTAGTGGCATTATCATTTTCGTTAATAGTCATTTTTTGAAGTGTTAATTTGTAGATTGGACGGTGTTATACTCAGTTATCAAAGAGGTAAGATTCTCAAAATATTAAATTTTATATCGTATGATTTTTTTTAAATATATAACACAAATGACATCATATAAACTCAATGTTTGATCGTTTTTCATATTATCAGTTGGGAACCATTTACCAAAAAGTCGGACATCGGGCATTGGATCCAAAAGGTAACAAATCATCTTGTATAACTTGCATAAATTTTTTTAGCAAAATTATTGAAAATATACTGATATGTTCACAAAATAAATTATAGACATGTATTTGATTTTTGAATAAATTTTATAAGTTTGTAGATAATTTGAGAAAATTGTTGTGTGCACTTGAATTTTTTTGACAAAAATAATGAATGTTTGAGTATATGTTAAGAAAATGTTGTACATCTATAGATATTGTGAGAAAATTTTTGTATGTCTGTATATACTTAGTAGCAAATGTTCTTGAATTTTTCTTCGCTAGAATTTTGCACCTTGTTTGGCTTGTTTGACTGCTCATATCATGGTCTCCCTCACAACCAGCCCTTTTAGAATTCGAAAATCAAGCAAAGAAGCTGGAAAATAGAACCAGATTTATTTTAGAAGCTTTTTTATATATTAAATGGTAAACTCTATGTTCGTTTAAGAACAAGTGGTTTTTAGTTTTTTGTGCTGCAAAAGTCGAAATGTTCCAATGTTTATAGTGGAAATCTAGCTCGTCATTTTAGCTATGCGGCAACTAGAAAAGATCCCAAATGGATCAAAAAACATATTCATGATTTTTTAGCCATTAGGCTCACGTGAAGTATATGTTTTCTTCTCGCATCATCTTAAGAAATATGTAGGATGAACCGATCCCAGACATTTTTTTTACCTAAACGCTAAGGAAATATGCTTTTAACATTAACATTTAGGATAGGAAGTATCCGAATTGTGGACTACATCACGCGTTTTAAGAAATTTCAAAATTTGATAATTAGCCAAGTTATAATGGCGTTTGACTAGAATTATTTGTTTTATTATGTATTTCCCATCTTTGGGCTAATTTGTTACATACTTCACTATATGTTTGTGAATTGTAACTTCATTTAATATTTTGACAAAGTTTGTAAAAAGTTTAGCAATATTCGAAAATTATATGTAATGTTTTGACAAAGTTGCAATTCAAAGCTAGCTTCCTCCCCCAATAAGCCAAACAGCGTCGTCAACAATCAAAATGCACGAAGCTTGTTTCTTCACTATTTTATATTAGGATAACTCTCACAAATTCGTTTATTACCACTTCTATGCACACCATTTATATATGACCAAAATTTTGAAACAAAATTAAATCAAACTTAGAAATAGATGTACTTCTTATGTAGCATCATAAGTGAATGTCACCCCAAAATTAACCACAGACTTAATTAATGACCGTATTGATTCTCTACGTGAAAATAAGAAAGGCAAATTCAACTAATTTTCTTGCACAATTTATTAGTTGCACAAATAATTAGTCTTCGCACAAAACTTTTAGGGGTGAAGTGCGAACAGCTTTGCACTTTGCAAGTGCGAAGTTAAACGACCTGCTATATCTCTCAGGAATTCCAAGTCAGCAAGTGTTCCAAATTGTCCAAGTCAGCATTTCGCACTTTCAAAACACGAAGCTCCCTCTTATAGAAACAACTAAAAAAGGCACATAAAATTAAAAATTTTTCCCAAACATATCAATTGGCCCTTTCTAACACTGATGAATTTCTTCTATCTAGTTTTATATACCTTCCAAAAATCACACTTGCAAACTAATAAGTAAATTTAAATAAGAAGAAAACTTTGTAATTCTAAATAATTTTCTCACTCAATCATTAATTACGTTGTCTACTGAAATCTGTGATAAAACAATCATCTTTCTATTTCAATAATTAAAAGTCTAAAAATAATTTGAAAATAGAATTTTGAGAAACTACTTTTTTTCTTTACTTGCATTCTAGAAAAAAAAATAAAAGGGAAAACTATTAATTCTATAAAAAAAAGTATAGTTTTATATGAAAGAATTGAAAAATAAGAACAAAAACTTCAGACTTTTACTTATACCATCATAATTTGTAGAATTCAAAATTTAGAAAATATTTGCATTGCATTAGTGCTGTCAAATTATATTACTTTTCTTATGTGAAAAGTCAGAATTGATAATTCATTTAGAAATAGATAAAATAATAGCAAGTTTACATCTTGTGTACTGTTATGGGTAGGATTCCGGTGAAAAAAGAATGAATATCTACATTTTCAGTTGAATATTGTTGTCAATATTTTATACTTAAAAATTTCTTTATTAGTTTCATTATTTAAAACGGAAAAAAAAAAAGTTTTGTCACCTACGCATGTCATCATGGCAAAAACAAATTATTTATGTTCTTTTTCATACTTTTCTCTATCTTAAACACAAATAATTGTAATAGTTTGTCACAAAAATTTTTGTAAATTTGGAATCATGATTTTGTTATTTTATATAAGAATGTAATAGCAATATTGACTTGGAGTAGTGACCTTATTTTATTTCTATATAGCAAATCAACAATAACAATGGCAATAGTTAAAATGTTATGAGGATAAATTTGTCCTCCAAAGTTTGTTGTTGAAGTAGAGGGTAATTTGTTATTTGTGTATTTTTTAAATACAAGCAATTTTTCTACTGATTCAAAATTACAAGAGGGTATTTTGGGTTAAGCTTAAAAAGTTAAAACTTTTACATATACCATCATAATTTATAGAATTCAAAATTTTAAAAGTATTTGCACCAGAGCAATCCAATATATTACTTTTCTTATGTGAAAAATCATGCTTCAAATATATTACTTTTATGAAAAAGTTGGACTTCAAATATAAAATTTTCTATTTAGATGTTATTTTTTAAGGTGTTTTTTTACACAACATTATTATGACAGTTTTAAAATTTTTTTAGGTAATATGCATGTGAGATAAAATGATAGCTAAAAAACAATATCTAGAAACATATTTTTGAAGAAAAATGTCTACAAATAAATGAAGTTTTACTTTTTATTATGTTGAAAGTCAAATTTCTTTTTCTTCCCATCAATAAGAAAGCTCTGTTTGGATAGATTATTTGGACTGTTTTTTAAGAATTATTTAGAAAATTTATTTGGAGTGTTTTTTTGTTGACTTTTTGGAAAAGGTCAAAAGTTGGTCATTTTTGTTAACTTTTGGTCATTTTTGTTAACTTTTGTTGAAATGAGAGAAAATGTTTAAATTTTGAAAATTTTTTTAGAAACTTATTTGAAATATTTAAAAAACTTCCTAACAATTTGTTTCACTTTTTACACAATTATTCACAAAATATGGCATTTTTTGACAATTTTTGTTAAAAAAACAGAAAAAAATTATGACGAATATTTTAAACTCCATTTATAATAGTAATAGAGTAACAAGCATTGGTACCAGATGCTGGCCGGCATTCGATAAAGTGAGAATTGTGAAATATAGCGTCCGATAAACACATGAGTTCAACATTGCATAAAAATTCAAAAAAAGAGAAGGAAAATTTGTTTTTTTTTTTTTTGAAAAAATCCTCAACTAATTTTTATATATTCAAACACTTTTAGAATAATTTTTTTAAATAATTCTCAAAAAATACTTTAAATAATCTATTCAAACACAGCTAATGTTTTTTTCCATAATGCACGGCCATGACCCCATCCCTGCATCAATCAAAGCCAATGTCACGTCAATCATAAGAGCATCCAAAGCAGTTGTGCAGGTTGTACGGCAAGGAATCTATAACTCTTTAGACAAGTTAGGATTACGTAAATCTCCCTAAGGTTTCTAGCGAATATAGGCTCCATTTGGAACCATTACTTTTTTTTTTTTTTTTTTTGAAATAATTGACACAAGGTCAACAGAGGGATAAGGGAATTTGGAACCATTACTTGAGCATTATTTGATTATTATTTGGAGGTGTTTGGATAGGTGAAAAATACTTAAAATTTTTTTTAACAAAAGTCAACAATTTTTCTTCTTAGTTTTTGAATATTTAATGAAATTTTCCCTATCAATAAAATATTTAAAATTTTTTTTAACAAAAGTCAACAATTTTTCTTCTTAGTTTTTGAATATTTAATGAAATTTTTCCTATCAATAAAATTCTCATTTTATTGGACACTGGTATCAGACGTTGGTAGCATCTGATGCCATTACTATTGTAAATGAAGCTCAAAATGTTAGTCGCAATTTTTTTCCATTTTTCTAAACAAAATTTGTTGAAAATTGCTACGTTTTGTGAATAATTGTGTAAAAAGTGGAATAAGTTATTAGGAAGTCTTAAACATTTAAAATAAGTTTTTCAAAAAATTTTCAAAATTCAAATACTTCTCTCCATTTTAACAAAAGTTAACAAAATTTGACCAAAATTTTCCCCATTTCAAAAAAGTCAACAAAAAAAACTCTTGGAAATTTTTTTTCAAATAATTATCAAATAATGGTATCAAAAAGGAGCCATAATTATCAATACTATTGTATAATTGCAACTTGTGGACTGAAGTCATTAAACCTTTTCATCCTTTTGATAAACTAATTTTATCATTACTAGCTAGAAGTTCTTAATTGCTAAAACATTGTTGATTTCATTCTCTCTAGTTTATACGCCTTGCAAAAATCACATTTCCTAACTAATAAATCTAAATAAGAAGAAGCTTTTATAATTCTTTTCTTTCTCATGATTACGCATTCTAATTGAAACTTTGATAAAGTTGTAACCTGCAATACATACACATACACCCACCACAGGCGTACACACACATATAATGACATCTTTGATAAAACAATTACTTTTAAAGTTCAATAAATAAAAGTCTAAAAATAATGTCAAAATAAAATTTTTTATAATCTATTTTTTATTTACATGTATTATAGAAAAAGTAATATATATATATATATATATATGTATATGGAAAACTATTATACCAATGCTGTAAAATAAAAGGTTATAGTTCAATAGAAAACCATATATCAAAGAATACTATAAATAAGGATAAAAATTTTTAAATTTTACTTATACTATCATAGTTTATAGAATTCAAAGTTTACAAAAATATTTGCAATAGTGTTGCCAAATATATTACTTTTCTCATGTGAAATGTTATACTTTATAATTTATTTAAAAATAAATAGTAATAGCAAGTTTACTTTATTTCTTCACTTTTTTGTGGACTGTTATGAATAGGATTTCCATTAAAATGTGTCATTTAATAATTTTTTATGATTCATTAAATAACTTATTTATTTTAGCTGCAACATAAGGGCACTTTATGATATATATATTTTTTGACGATACACTTTATGATATCTATAATATTATCATAAAATGCTAAGATAATATTATAGATTGCACTTTATGATATCTATAATATTATCATTGGCTTACATGGCAATTACTACACTGAAACATCAGTTAGGGGAGGCAAAATGTAATTTTTAAAACTTAAAAGGCACTAGCCACAATTATGATATACTCTGGGAGATTTATGTAGTTATTTCTTGTATTTACCGCGAGGTGTAGGGGCAGTAATTTTCGACACGACCCGAAAATACAATACCGACCTAACACGAAAATAGGGGTTTGGATAAAGGCTTGACGGGTTTGCATTAGCCCCAATTGATTTGTCAAACAAACAAGCTGGGTTTGGTTGGAATTGGGTTGACCTGTCTGAATTTAAAAAAAAAAAAAAAGATTCGAGTCGATTTGTTTGACCAAAAAAAACTTCAAATTAGGAAGTTTTTTAGATCAAAAGGGTTGGCAAGTTAACCCGTTTGACCAAAAAATTTCCTTAATAATGGCATATAAAATTTTTTGGATCTAATGGGTTAACCTACGTACCCGTTGTGGGTTGTGTTTGGATCGAATCTTCACAAGTTGGGATGAACGAGTTCTCTGTTATACTTAAATTTTAACCTGAATTGCCAAATTAAAATTCGACACGATTGCCACCTAGGTTTCATCAAAATTGCGCGTCTACTCACATCTCTCCTTCTTCCCGCCTATAATATATGTTTTCCCATAATGCACGGCCAAGACCGATCCTAGTAATCATTTGGACAGCCAAGGCTGCACCCAACCGATTAATCAAAGCCAATGTCACATCAAACCCAAAAGCATTCAAAGTTGTTGTGAAGGGGTTGGGCATTAATCGATTAATTGATCATACATGTCATATTTTAATGGAAACTAATTGCGCCGATTCGTATAATTTGTTAATTATATTCGATTTTCATTAGTTGATTAATTGTTAGTCAATTATTTAATTAAAAAGAGTTAGGTACTGTAGGTAACCGCAATTATATAGTATTAAGTTAATTTGACAAAATATATAAAAGTTATTAAAACTTAAAGACTTGTTCAGATTAAAAAATTACGTATACAACTTTAATTACTTTGCAAAAAATAAAATTTTAATTTGAGACTCTTGTATCTACTTTTTTTTAAAAGTAAAAAGTTACAAATTAAATTTTTTCACAACATGTATAAGAGAAAAACTTGTTTATCTTTTATATTCCATATCTAAATTATATGAAAGTTACTTTTTAGTTAGTACTAAGAAAAAGTATGATAATCAGATCATACAAATATGGATAATATAAAAATAAAAAAATTAAATAGAAGTAAAAATCAAATATTATTAAGTTTTCTAATTATCTCAAACATAAAAATGAAATGACTGAATACCTCTTAAATTCCTCTATAATATTTACAAATATTAGCCTCTAAAAGATATATGTCAACCGCTTCTATTAACCATGATTTTAAAAATTGATATGGGAACTGAAATCATTTTATTAATGAGGTTTGGTTATTCTAGCTATTTTCAAATTTTAGTTCGATTAAACTCATTTTTCCATTTAGAATTGAATAATTTTTGTGATTTTTAATTCTTTAATTATTTTTGCTCACCCTAATGCAAATTGTAAAGCAAGGAATTTGTCGCCTTTAGAAAAAGGTGATACATTTGCCATCTATCATATATAGTACTATTGTATAATTGCAATATGTTGGCCAAATCATTAAATCTCTTCGTCCTTTCGACCAACTAATTTTATCACTACTGGGTGGAGGGCGTTTTTAACAACTATTAACACTGCTGATTTCCTTCTCTCCGGTTTTATACACCTCCCAAAAATCACACTTGCAAACTGATAAGTAAATTTTGAATAAGAAGACTCTTTGTAATTCTAAATAATTTTCTCATTCAATCATTAATTACGCTTTCTAATTAAAAGTTTGGAAAAACTGCATGCAATTATGCGTACACCGACACAAGTGGACAAACGTATGCATATATAATGAAATCTTTAAAAAACAATGATTTTTACAGTTCAATTAAAAGTCTAAAAATAATTTGAAAATAAAATTTTGAGAATCTACTTTTGCATACATGTATTCTAGAAAAAAAAAGATGGAAAACTATTAATGTTGTTAAAAAAATTATAGGCCAATAGATAACCTTATATCAAAGAACATTGAAAATAAGAATAAAATGTTAAAACATTTGTTTATGCCATCATAATTTACAGAATTCAAAGTTTAGAAAAATATTTGCGCTAGTGTTGTCAAATATATCAGCCTTGTTTAGAAACATATTATTTGGAGAATTATTCTGAAAAATTATTTGGAATGTTTTTGTAGACTTTTTGAAAAGGTGAAAAAGTGTTTGGATTGTGAAAATTTTTTTTAATTGACTTTGTTTGAAAAAAGTGAATAATTATGGTGGATGAGTGTTTAGATATCAAATAATTTTCTAAGAACTTTGACACTTTTTTAGGGTATTGTGGCTAAAAGAAATCAAAATTTCTACCAAAATTTGTTCTAAAAAATTAAAAAATGTTTGGGATTATAGAGTCCTCATAAGCTTTCAATTAGTAACATGAATTAGTAGACATTTATGATTATTTGAGGAATTAGAAATGTCAGAAGAATTTTGGTAGGCCTTGACCCTTGGTATATAATTTTGTGTTTTAGTTTAGCCATTACAAATTTTAATCAAAAAGATAACGGCAGGTATCGAGTACTCGAAAACATGAGGGTCGGATTAGGATTAGAGAATTACTAATCCAACAGGTTAGGATCGGGTTAGACAAATCCTTTTAGGCGCAGGTATCGGACCATGCCCACCCCTAATTGTGTAATTGCAATATATGGACCGTAGTCATTAAACTTCTTCCTTTTTGACCAATCAATATTATCACCACCAACTATGGGAAGTTTTTAATGCCATAACATTGATGATCTTTCTCTCTAGTTTTATGCATCTTCTAGAAATCACACTGGCAAAGTAATAAGTAAATTTCAATAAGAAGAAGCTTTTGAAATTCTAAATAATTTTCTCATTCAATCATAAATTACACTCTTAACTCACTTTCGAGTTGTTCCCATATAGTAATAAAAAAAACATAAATTACACTCTTTAATTAAAAATTTTTATAAATCTTAATTTATAATAGACATGCATACATTGGCATAATTGTAAAAATGCATACATATGTAATGAAATCTTTGATAAAACAATCATTTTTACAGTCCAATAATTAAAAGTCTAAAAAATAATGGAAAAATAAAATTTCAAGGACCTATTTTTTCTCTTTACTTGTAATCTAGAAAAAGAAATAAACAAGAAGGAAAACTACTAATGTTGTCAAAGAAAGTTATAGCTCAATAGATAACCTTATATCAAAGAATATTGAAAAATAAGAATAAAATTCAAAATTTAGAAAAATATTTGCATTAGTGCTGTCAAATTTATTACTTTTCTTATGTGAAAAGTCATACTTCATAATTTGTTGAGAAATAAATTAATTAATAGCAAGTTTATATTATTTCTCCATTTTTTTGTTTATCTTTATGGATAGGATTTCCATAAAAACAAAATGAATACGCACATTTTTAGTTACGTATTATTTCAATATTTTACATTTCGAAATTTATTTATAAGTTTCCACTATTTTTTAAAGGAAAAAAAGTTTGGCAACTGCACATGTATTGACCTGGCTCTCACAACATTGGTTACTCTTTTTGTTTTTTTTTTTTCAACAACACAATTCATGCAATGAAAATTAAAGACTTTAGAATTACCATTTCGATAAACCCAAAAACACATTAAAGCGGAACAATATCACTTATAAATTTTAATATTCAACAGGGAATGACATATACTTAACAGAATCCTATAAATGAAGAAGAAGAAATGGAATTTACAGAGGTGATTTAACAAGGAAAGAACAAGGAAACAATGCAAAGGATGTATTTACAGAGAACGCGGAGCAATATCTAGGACGAAGAATCCAATAGACTTAGACCTGTAATTTATATGTGATTAAAGCGAAGCAATATCTAAGGAAGATGAATTTCATAGCTGTGTGCATATATGTGATTATAGGAACAATTAACTAATAATGGATCAGTTAAGAAGTGATGATCCATGCTCATTTTTTTTTAATATCCTATCTTATTTACTTAAGTAATAAAGAACATCCTTTTTTTTAGTGTAAATAATAAACTAAGAACATAAAAAGGAAAAAGCAAATTAAGAAACTTCATTTTGGAGTAAGAACTAGAAAATCACATGAAACAAGAAGATTAAAATTAAAGTGAAGAGACAAAAAAAAAATAAAATAAATTGATTAATCACAATATTTATTTTGGTTCACAAGATGCTCCGAAGCAGATCCTGGTTTACCTGGTTCAATTAATAGCAACATAAGGACAATTTTAGATATCCATAATATTATCTATGGCTTACATTAGGAATTGTTACGTTGAAAATAGTATTTGGAGGGGTAAGTATAATTTTTCAATCATGAAAGGCACTAGCTGCAATGATGAAATACTCAGGGAGGTCTCTGTAATTATTTCTTATATCTCCATCAACCCCCCTCCTCTCTCCGCAACACCAAAAACGCAAATCCTCCCAAGAACAAATCAAAAAAAAAAAAAAAAAAAAAAACCGTTGACCGGCTTCATCCAAAATTACGTATCTATTAAAATATCTCTTTCTTCCCGCCTAAATCAAGTTTTTGTCCATAGTCCACAACGAAGGCCCCTCCCAGTAATTAAGTGCACAGCCAACCTCCGTCGCAGCAATCAATCAAAGCCCGTGTTACGTCGCGTGAAACATAAAATATCCGAAGCTATTATGCAAGCTGTAAAGCAAATTCACCATTGGAGCCATGAATAATATAGTACGATTGTATAATCGCAATATGTGGGCAGAAGTCATTAAACCTCTTCGTCCTTTGACAACGTAATTTTATCACTACCAGCTTGGGTTAGTTTTTAACTGCTTCTAACCCTGAAGATTTTCTTCTCCAAAAATCACATTTGCAAACTAATAAGTAAATTTAAATAAGAAGAAACTTTTGTAATTCTAATTAATTTTCTCACTCAATCATTAATTACGCTCTCTAATGAAATATTTGATAAAACAATCATTTTTTACATTTCAATTTGAAAGCCTAAAAATAATTGAAAATAGAATTTTGAGAATATACTTTTTTTTATTTATATGCATTCTAGAAAAAGAAAAAAAAAAGAGGAAAAACTATTAATGCTGTTAAAAAATTATTGTTTTAATATATAACCTTATATCAAAGAATATTGAAAAATAATAATAAAAAGTTTAAACTTCTACTTATACCATCATAATTTGTAGAATTCAAAATTTAGAAAAATATTTGCACTAGTGCTGTCAATTATATTACTTTTCTCATGTGAAAAGTCACACTTCATAATTCGTTTAGACACAAAAAAAAAAAAAAGCAATAGCAACTTTACATTTTGTGTGTTATGGGTACGATTTTCGTTAAAAAAAAAAGAATATCTACATTTTCAATTGAATATTGCTTTCAGTATTTTGTACTTCAAAATTTCCTTATCAACTTCACTGTTTTTAAAAAAGAAAAAAAAAAAGGTTTGTCATCTGCGCATGTACTACCCTGTTTGTCATCACAATCATTACTTTTTTTTGGTTTAAAAAAACACAATTCGTGCGATAAAAATCAAAGATTTTAGAATTATTATTTCAATAAACTCCCAAAAGCTGCTTTTAATGAAAAAACAAATTTTTTTTTTTTATTAACGGAGCAATATCCGGGAAGAAGAATGCAACAGCTGTGTGTATATATGTGATTACTTGAACAATTAACTAATAATTGATCAGTGAATAAGTGATTATTCATGCTCTCTCTCTCTCTCTCTCTCTCTCTCTCTCTCATATATCCTATCTTATTTAGTTAAGTAATCGAGATTTGCTTTTGTAGTGTAAATAATAAACTAAAATGTAAAAAAAGGAAGAGCAGGTTAAGAAACCGCATTTTCGAATAAGAACTAGAAAATCAGGTGACCAAGAAGATTAAAATTAAAGTAGAGAGACAAAATAAATAAATAAATCTATTAATGACACTTTTATTTCGGTTCACAAGAAGCTTAGAAGCAAATCCTAGCTTTTCTACTACATCAACAGTAGCATTAATCAATTCCTTTCTCAAATTCAACAAATAAAAAATTATGTTTCCTCAAAAGAAAAAAAAAAAAAAAAAAGGCTATGTAGTATTACAAAGATTTCAAATTCAAACGACGCGTTTAACAATCCACACATGGTTAGTATTGGGAGTTGTATAATTAATAAAGAGCTAGTCAATCTGAACTTCTACTAATCTTGATTTGCTTCAAGCTATAATTTTCAAGAATTAAGTTTGACAATTAGTTTAGTCTCTACTTACCTAAAACCACATTCAATGCGGTAGAAAGAAATGACTGTGATAGAGTAAATACCCAATCGTGTCCTGTCTTTGCGAAGCAGATCCCCTGCTCCATCTCCATCCGCGTGGATTGTGCACATTACACAACAGTAACAATTTAATTTTAGACTTTTCTTCACTGCAACCGAGGCCCCGCCATTGACCAAAATTATTAAAAACATTTACTTTTCTTCGTCACATATTTTCATTTTTATTTTTTATTTGTTTGCTAATAATATATTTGATGCTGAAGCCAACATTCCTTCTTCCATTGAAAACAGGAAAAATATTTACATGGACCCGATCTACGGGTGGAGCTGTAAACCCTGTGGTTCAGAATGAACCATATCAGTCATGCCTCCCATATGGCCCACACCATGACCCACCAGGGACCCACTAATGACTGATGTGATTCATTCTGGATTACAGGATCCATCCCAACCGTGGACCGATCCATGTAAATATTTTCCTTGAAAACAGCATCCTCCTTTCCAGCAGAACACCTGATTCCTCCCAATTCCAATTCCAATTCCGATCAAGAAAAAATGGCTGAGCTTGTTATTGGTCCCGCCATTGAAGTTGTTTTAGAAAAGGTTATTTCCCTTGCTGCTGACCGTGTTGGTATGTACTATGGATTCAATAACGAGTTGGAGAGCCTGAAAGAATCTGCCACCACCATCCAAGCTCTCCTGGCTGATGCTGAGGCAAGCAAGGACAGAGGCAGCTGGTCAAACTATGGCTGAATAGGCTTGAAGGAGTTGCTTTTGAGGCTGATAATGTGTTTGACGAACTCAACTATGAAATCCTTCCGTCGCCAGGGAAGTCCCGAAACCAACAACAACAACTTATGGGGAAGGTATGCTTCTTCTTCTCCTTCTCTTACACTAAGTTTGCTTTACGTTGGAGAATGGCTTCTAAGGTCAGAGACATCAACACCAAGTTGAAAAAGATCAATCAAGAGGCTACTGAATTTGGACTTAGCATCAGGTACCAAATTCAAGCTGCACTCTCTGTATCCATGCTACTGCTAGAGCCACTAAGCAGTCGACAGACCGACTCTGTTGTTTGTTCCAAATGTCGTAGGAAGAAGCCAGTGATGAATCAAGATAGTGGAGATGTTGTTGAGACCGTCTGACAAAGTTGTTTCTGTTATTCCCATAGTTCGGCCCCCAGGGGAGGATTGGGAAAAACTACTTTGGCCAAGTCAAGTCTACAAACAATCCAAATAATCGATGGCACTTCATTGAAAGAATTTGGGATTCCGTGTGGCTGAAAGAAATTGAAATAGTGGAGCTCTTCAAATTCATTTTGGAATAGTTGATAAAGAGAAAAGGTTGAAGTGGATAGTAGGAATACTATCGTTCAAAAAATTCAACAACACTTGGACGAAGAAGATATTTCCTTGTTCTTGATGACTGTGTGGGAATGATGAACAAGATTGTGGAATGACTTCTTCACTACTTTGGAGGGACTCAATGCAACCACTGGAAGCTGGTGTCCTTGCCACTACTCGTCTGGAACAAGTGGCTAATACCATGTCTAGACATCTAACAGATGAATGTTGGTCCCTGTATAAGTTAGGAAAACTAACTGATGATGACTGTTGGTCTATCATAAAGAAAAAGGTAACTGCAGGGGAAGAAATACCAAAGGAAATGAAGAAGCAAATTTTAAAAAGATGTGGTGGTCTACCATTGGCTGCAATTTTATTTGGAAGTTTGCTTGCGAAGGGAAAAGGGAAGTGGCGATCAATTGTGCAGGAGAGTCTTTTGGACGGACATCAAAATAATGGATATCAAGGTGTTAAGCAAGTAATAAAGGTGAGTTTCGATCATTTGTCACCTGCAGCAGTTAAGAAATGTTTTGCATATTGCTCTATTTTCCCCCAGGATACTGAAATGAAAAAAGATTTACTAATTGAGCTTTGGATGGCAGAGGGATTTCTTCAACCAGATCCCAAAAATGAAAGATTGATGATGGAGGACATAGGGGATGACTATTTAAGAATTTTGTTGCAAAGTTCCTTATTGGAAGAAGTGGAAGAGCGGGGAACAACACATTACAAAATGCACGATCTTGTACACGATTTTGCAAAATCAGCTTTGAATAAAGATCGGTACCTTGCATTGAACTCGTATCAAGGCATGAGCAGAAGATATCATAAAGAAAAATTCAACATCACTTCGCACATTATTTTTGAGAGTAGCATATCTGATGACGCTTTATCCAAGTTTGAGTGCTTGCATGTTCTAAAATTGTCTGGAAAGATGTCAAGGTATTGCCAGCCTCCATTCGGCGAAACTGATACATTTACGGATTCTTGACATTTCAGATTCTGAAATCAAATATTGCCGGAATCTCTTTGCAAGCTTTATAATTTGCAAACACTGAGGATCAAGGATGGAAACTTGAAGAAGGTCTTCCAAAACAGATGAGCAATTTGATTAGCTTGAGACATCTTCACTACTATGATGCTCGTACAGAATTTCAAATGCCGTCAGAGATGGGACGATTGACTTCGTCTTCAAACGTTGAAGTTCTTTAATGTTGGTCAAGAGATGGTCGTGGTATTGAAGAGCTAGGAAGCTTGAAAGATCTTAAAGGATCATTGGAGATAAGAAATCTTGAACTAGTGAATGGGAAAGCAGGAGCTGAGAGCGCAAAATTATTTGAAAAGCCTAATTTATCTAAGTTGAAATATTTATGGGGCAGTGGGGATCGGGAAAGTGATAATTGCGATGAAAATATATTGGAAGGTCTCCAACCACACCAAATTTGCAGAAGTTAGAAATTAGAAATTTTATGGGCAATCAATTTTCAGGATGGTTTATGAATTTGTCAACATTAGTGAAGTGAAGTTCATAGATTGCAAAAGATGCAGAGAACTCCCGGCACTAGGAACAACTACCATCCCTTGAGACTCTCGGAATTAAGAGGACTGGAAAACATAAGAAGCATTGGGCTTTCATTCTATGGTATTAGCAGTGGCGGTAGTGGTCAAGTAGTGTAATGTCAAGAAAATTCTTTCCATCCCTTAAATATCTGTCTCTGGAAGACATGAGGAATTTGGTAGAATGGAAGGACACAGACGAATGAGGTTAACAACAGGTGCGGTAGTAGTGGATTTGTTTCCTGTCCTTGAGAGACTGAATATTGTGAAGATGCTCCCGGCTGATCAGTGCTCCACGTCACTTTCCAAGCATTGAAAAAATATATATCGAACATAATTGCCCCGTTTGGCTACTAAAAAGGAATGTAAGCAATATCGCCACACTCTCGTCCCTCAAATTAAGTGGTGATACGGTGACTGACTCACACAATGATGAGCATGTAGAATCTATGTCGCTGGAGAAACGACGTCACATGAACAATTCAGAAGGGAACGTTGAGTATCATTTGGATCTCAAAGGTAGTGGCAGTGTACTTGGTGAAATGCTTGAGCATCTGTGTCATTTTTCTAGTATTCGAAGTCTAGAATTGAGTAATTTCTCAGATCTAACAAGACTCATGGGACAAGAAAGCTTCGTCTTCACGTCTCTTCAGCGATTGGAAATCACTAAATGCAATGGGTTTACCACTCTACCCGGTAGAATGCTAGAGTCATGTGCGTCTCTTCAGCGATTGGAAATCACTAAATGCAATGGGTTTACCACTCTACCCGGTAGAATGCTAGAGTCTTGTGCTTCTCTGGAAGAATTGGAAATCGCTTACTGCGATGGGTTGACCAGTCTACCCGGTGAAATGTTAAAGTCGTGTGCTTCTCTCTGGAAACTGGAAGTGCGTGATTGTCCCAATTTGGTTTACTTTCCCCACAATTTGCGACAAACCCCTTCTCTCGAGATTCTTAATTTATCAGATTGTCCCAAATTGATGATTGCTGATATGCCAAAAGGATTTGCTTTTCTTACCAGCTTGAGGACATTGCTGCTTGGTCCCTTCTCAATTAATGAAACTGATGAAGAATTTGTCTGGTCCGCATTAACAGCATCTTCTTCTTCATTTACACTCACATATCTAATGTTTTGCGGGTTGCCTCATGTAGAGTCCTCTGCCAGAGAAGCTTCAATACTTTACTTCCCTCACATATTTAAATCTGCGAGACTTTGGGATAGAAGCCTTACCAGATTGGATTGGGAACCTTGCATCTCTGAAATGTTTAGGCTTCGGAGATTGTGGAAAGCTTCGATGTTTGCCCTCCGTGGCTGTCAGGAGACGCCTCACCAAATTTACATTCTCTAGTAATTGATGAGTGTCCTCTGTTAGAAGAAAGGTACAAGGGCGACACCAATTCAGAGTGGCCTATTAGGTAAGATTTCCCTACTTCTGGTTTACCTCATAATATTATTTTCTTTTCTTATGCCCTTTTTCTCTTAGAGATATTCCGGATTCAATTGAATTTCTTAATAAACAACAGAATTCTTTTACTGGTATATCAAGAAAAATCTTGGCAGAATTTTCAAAATGCAATTCACTGTTCGTGAAGACTGCTCGCTATGATTGCTTTAAAATTAGTTCAATCTTTCAAAAAATTGAAAATTGCATGTGAATAATTTCGAAACTTGAAAATTGCCTGCACTCGCATGTGTTTTTGATGGCTTACTCTGGCATTTAGCTTTATGTTTTGCTCTAAAGGATTTTTGTGACTACATTGACACATATAAACATTGTGAGTCGATCTGGATCTTTTCTATTTTGATCTCACTTGTTACCGCACACCTTTACCCTTGGCAGTCATAAATGAAGTAGTATATTGTGATTTTTTTTTTCCGAAAGTTCAGCCTAGGAGGCATACCTCTTGTTGTTGGAAAAGGAACACCATTGGTCCTTTTGGCAAAGGAAACTGTGGGACCAGATTTTAGCTGATCGAGAATTTCAACCTATAGGTTTTAGCTGTTCTTAGCTGAAGTTGTAAACTCCCAAAATGTTTACTTGCATAATATTAAGAATGCTATTAAGTATGTTTTGGTGGAATTTTTACAATTAGCTACTTCATACTTAAAATTTCATTAGATCTAACTATTTGTTTCTATGTTTGTCTTGTGTCTATCTTGAGGTTCCTTGAGGTTCCACGGGAAATTTTTTTGAATGACCCATGGACCCTAGTCCACCTAAATATCCCCCGGTACCCCTGGGCAACCAGCAAGAACTTGTACCTTGGAACAGATTGAAGGAAGCTGTCTGTGTAAGTTAAAGTGAATTTGTTTATCTCGTAGTCTAATTTTTTAGATAAAAATTCATTGGTGAATTAGCCATGTTTAGATTACAATTGCAGTTAGGTGGATTTTGCATAGTTTATATTTGCATGCAAAAAATTATTGTGACTTCTACAGCCAGCATTCTGTCATTTTACCTATGGTGTGTTTTCTCTTCCAGTGGGGCGCTGCATATTGCATTCGAGGAGGCCCTGGAAAAGGAAAAAGCATCAATGGAGGTATCTTTTGTTCTTTACTTTGAGTTCTGATGTACTTGAAGTTTTAACTTTTATTGTCAGATTTAAAACTCTTTCATCCCCATGATGTACAGATTTCTGCATAACAATTTTTCATTGTCCACCTTTGGACAAATGTCCTCTTGCTATATTGCTCTCATATGGTTTCTTCCAGCATCAGCATTTTAATCCTTTTCCTATTTGTATTTTAATTTTAATGACAGTCTGTTTGGGTTTAAGTAATGATGATGCTGTTTTACCCTGCAGTATTTGCAACGAAGAGAATGCGAGTATATGATCAAAAGACTCTTGTTGACTTTTATAGGTGAGCTTGAAACATTGATGATATTTGTGTTTCTAAAGGTTTACCTTTTGTTATCTTCCTCTCAATAAAAAACTGCATTCTTGTTCTAAAAATGCACCTGGAATTTTGGCAATTAATTGTTTAAAAAGATTAGAGAATTTAATTAGTGCGACTGACTTTATTATGGCACGAACAAGAGTATGTCATGGTGAACAAATGTTATTCGTATATCAATGAGGTCATATCCTGCTAAAGATCCGAGAATGCTAAAATAAGCAATCAGCGGGTGAGTTATGCACTCTTCTCTAACCAATATTATTTAAACCCACTCCAACATTTTGGATCTTGATTATATTTGCTAGAAGCAAGTCTATATTTATAATAGACATTGTTCATAGGAGTGTCACCAGATATTCTTTGAGAACAGGAAACTTTGGATATCAAATAATTCTAAGTCTCTTGTCTTTGGATTTTACCTTCTGAAGGTTTGATGTTTGCTACATGCACATAAAATGATGTGATAGTGTCATGCATTATTGTTGCTCTCTTGTTCTATCAGATGTCTTCTTAGATTGAGCTCACTTATTTACCTTTCCTCCCATCTTTAATGATCATCTCTCCACTCCCCATATTGTATTACCTATGAGGGAATAGTTCCTGTACTTGTAAAGAATTGGAAGCACTCTAGAGTCCACATTTGCATGTTGATAATCCTAGTTATGTCATCAATTGGCACTTACTGTTGCTTAATATTAGATTTAGTTCATTGAAATTCTTCATGATTATACTTGATTACAGATATTCTGCCACAAGTATCTGCTTGTTAGGATAGACATGCATGTTTCAGCATGCCTATTGAGATGAAGTTGTTAGTAAACTCTTAGGAATTTACAATGAATTTACTTGCCATTGTTTATAGGATTTTGATTTTCATTTTGTTGCTTGTTTCTGAAAAAAGGTTATCCTCTTTTGATATTTATTTGTCCCAAAGATTTTTTTTCAATCTAGGAGAAATCAGTCAGCTGAAAGAAAGCTACTCAAAAGTTAAACTCATTGGTTGTTGATTTTGATGCTAGTACATAAATAGTAATTTTGACCCTTTTCCGGTGAGTATTTTGCCTAACTAGCCAGGCCATTATTTTAGAAGCAGAGGAAAGATTATCATCTCACTTTTCTTTTGTTTTTGCATAAGCATGTAGCTTTAATTATTACTTCTTTTTTTTTTACAAGGTCATCTATGCACATTCCATTGACTTTTGCTGCTATTATTTCCTTTGAGTTTTGTTTATGCTCTGTACTCTTTTGCCTTCATTTTCAGTTCATCCAATATTTATCTAGAATGGTCATCTGTCCGTGTTTAGTTGCATATGGGGTTCTTTGCACATTGTTAAATTCATATAAAGTATTGATACCAACCATTCAGACAAGGATGACTCATAGGCTGTGTTTGAACATGTAGGAAGCAGTAATTTCCTAGTTGAAGTGGAGGAAAAATGACATGGTGGAACTTTACTCTCCATAGAAGTCAGAATATTTTAAAAGTAATTGTGTATAGATATGCAAAAATGAGGCAAGAAGTTACTATGGATTAAAGTTTGACTTTGTTTTCCTTTTAGTTGGCATAATTTTCAGTGAGTTACATACAAAAGTGCATGACCTTTCATGTATCTGGCAGGTTTCTTCTGCTCTGATTACACTTGGAATAGATATCATTGTTTGCATAACTTTTAATCAATCAGATACAAAAGTGTGCCTAATTGGTCTGCATGACTTTTACAGTTGAAATCCTAGATTAATACACCATTGTCACTTTTTTCTTCTCTTTTGCAAAACAAGAGAAACTTCTTGAGCCACAGTTAGGTTTTGATTGGTTTAACCTAGAATGAAGTTTTTTTCTAACCTCCCTATAGTCAATAAAGATCTAAGCAAGCTGCTGCTTTTGATATTAATGCAAAATTATATGCATTAGGTTCTTTACCTGTGATACTGGTTTTTTCCTAATGCATTGCCATCCCTAGTTTGTCATATTGGTTTTCAGTGGAAAGATAAACAAAGCATCTGCTTTTGTTGTTTTCCTGAGTTGAACCCTCGTTTCCTAGCATTCTCATAATTCTAATTTGAATTTGCTTTTAATCCTTAAGCCATGTCATCGCTTAAATGTAGGGAGAATAATGTTTGTGAAGATTGAGGAGGCTATTGATTAATGTAAATGAGCAGCTTCTCTAGATGATTCCTCCGTTCCAGCTGTAAGATTGTTTATAATCATAAATTTAATTCTCTAGTTCTGACTTTTCTGAATCAATTGAACTCTAGCATGTTGATTTTTTGTGCAGGTTCAGATCCTAACCTGAAAAATGCAACTAACAGAAATGAGGCATAGATCCCTTTGGAGATTATTACTTGATGTGTAGCTACTCTGCTTATGATTCAGCTGCTTTTTGGGTGTAGCTAATCTGCTTATGATTCAGGCGCTTTTTTTTTTTTTTTTCTTTTCTCTCTCTTTTTCTTTCTCCTGTTACATTGACTGTGAGATTATAATGACATTTATAGGAGAGTGTTGATGTTATCTCTTGTTTCATTGACTGCAAGATTATGGTGATATTTGTATGAGATGGTTGCTATTTTTTGATGGTTAACATTTTTATTTTTCTGTAGAACCCGCAAGCCTTGTGAATTTAACTTTTTTCCTTATGGCTTCAGAGTACCGAATTTAAGTTTCAATAAATTGAGTTGTTCTAGCCTAAAAAAAATGTAGTTATAATGATATTCTTGTACACTCAGAAGACGTATCAACTTTTAGTCGACTGGAATTGCAATTTTGTTTTGCTCCACTTTCCTTTTCAATGAATTAAGAAACTGGAACTAATCATACACTTGAGCAGTTTCCTCCTCCACCTGCTTTTTGCTTTTGGTAGATGTCATATTTGGAATATTATTTTATCGTAAACTCCATTTACCGATGAGCAAGTTGTCTCCTTTTAACTCGTTCATTGCAGTTGTAACGAGGACATAATTAGAATATTGGTTCTTTATCTCAAGATTTGGACATTTTTACTAAGTTCATGTCATGTGATTTTCAGTTATAGAATTCCTAGATACTTTATCCCTAGAGATATGTACAAAACAAAAGACTTATGTTCAATTTGATGTTTTAAAAGTCAACATACTCCATTTGGCAAAAAATAAAAAATTAAAAAAAAGTCTACATACTCCAATTTTTTTAGGCATTTAAACTTTATCCCTAGAGATAACTGGTATTATCTAGAGAACATCCAGACAACAATATCTCATGCTAAAAGTAACTTTTGAATTAAACAATCAAATAAAATTCCTTGCGCCTATATAAACTCCCGAATCAAAGTTCTTCTGATATCCGAAAGGCAAACCGGTGCACCCTAAACAGAAAGGAAAAATTAATAATAGATCATCTTTCCTCTAAAAAAACCCATCCCAAGTAAGAGCATACGATTCTACAAGGGAACACAATATGAAAGAAATTGTCCTACAAAATAAAATAAAATATAAAACAGAATAATTGGTTTAGAAACTAAAGAACATCTGAAGAGAGGGGGAGAGAGGAGGAAAAAGAAAGAGTTTTGCGGGGGTGGGCCTCCGGGGGGGTGGCGGCGCTAATGATCGAAAGAGAGAACGAAAAATGGATGCTACATCAACTCCATAATAAGGCACGCAAGCAGCAATCAATGTCCCAATTCCTACGCCTCATTTTGCTATTTCTGCATACGTTTTCAGGGTACCAACTGAAAGGAAAAAAGCATCATCTGCCCGTTGTACGTGCTTTCTGCCACCCAAGTTCGTGAAGCATATGACAACATATATCATATACAGCTCTTGATACACAAAGCAAGCATAGACATTCTGTAAGGAAGTTAGTGGACCCTATGCAGCTGCATCATGATCATAGAAAGTAATCTGGTGTTCTCCTAGTTACATCGGGTCCTCCTCTCCAAGAAGCAGGCTCAAACTGCACCCAACAAAAATGGAGTACACGGTATCAGAAGGCATAACAACACTGAACAGCCTAAAATGAGCTACATTCTTTTCTTTTTATACTCATTGCCAGGTGTGCATGAAAGTGCGTGCATTGGAAAACATAAGTATAAACATAATACCTGTATGAATGTGTGGCCTTTGCAGTCATACACTTCCAGGATGGACGCCATGGTTCCACAGCGATAGCAATAATTTGGTGCACTGAACATGGTAACAACTTTCTGATCCAGCAAGAGAATAAGCATAACAATGTAAACAAATCCTACAATGGGACAAGTACGAAGGGAGAGAGGGCGTTTCTCAGTATTCAGTGATTATTTACATGATCCCAATTAAATCCTTCCATAACCAACTGATGTGCCCTACCAATAAGCTTTAAGTTGTCGGTATGGTTAAACTCCTCGGATATGTCCTGTTGAAATTCAAGAAACAAGAAATTATACTTAAAAGTAAAAATGATGAACAAGGGAAATGATTGAAGGAAAGAGCTGATACTTGGCCAAATGTATATCCAGCACCCCTGGTTGAAATGTCCCCAACCACAACGATCATCAGGGTCAGACCATAAAAGATCACACATGGGTCCCTCATGAGGAACTTCTTGTACACGATCAAAATTGCGAATGTTGTCCAGAGTTTCAACTGAAGGAGACAACCCTCCGTGGAGACAAAATATTTCCGACTCAACCTAGGGATTTTCAAGGACAAGACATTAGACATGTACACGATATAACCACATTATTCACGGCAAGAATCAAGGAAACAAATTCTCATCTAGAATATAGAAGTTGGAGAAACCTATTAGTTACAGCAAGAGATGATTCGTTAAACTTCTTCAGATAATACTATGGCACTAAATTTTCCACATATAGAGGCAGTAACTACCAAGAAAACCACCAAAGTAAATAGTCGGTAATGGCCCCTCAGCCTGCTAGTGATTCTGATATATGGTGATAGAAATTTATTTGTACTCAGTAGGAAGACTGGTCCCTCAATATGTTTGAAGAGAAGTTATTTGCAGCGCTAAAGTGAGGTAAAAACAAAGGCTACAACATGTATACCACAACATCATAGTCCAACAATTTAAGCATATGTAGAACACCTAAAACTCAAAAGTGCTCCGTAAGTGATAAAATTTCGACAGCATCTTTTAAAATTTGATGGTCAAATTTCTGGAAATTCTTGTTGGAAGAATATGTTAGAATAAAAATTATTCTACACCCAAGATCATACATGAATACTTAGAATATTAATTTAGAAAAAATTAGATAGAACCTGATTTTTTATCCAAAGCCATGTTGAATGGACGCAAGAAGACGATCTATGATCTTAGATGGTAGAGAGAGAAAAACTTAATTTAATCGTTATTTTTCAGATCCTTAGAGAGAGGACCTAACACTCCTTATATATTAGACACATTAAGGTCTCCATCTAACAATCCCTAATGGGCCTAATAGGCCTACACAATTAATCCACATCTTATTATATTAGAATAATAGGCCCAATAATTAAACCAAAATAAATGGCCCACTTTATGTCTCATATTTGACCATATTATCTTAACTATTAATCACAATTAATATAAGCCCATAATTAGATTAAAAATCTAACATTCTCCCACTTGGGCGACATTAATTGTGACTAATTCTTTATGCCAAGATAATACTTTAAAACTTTATGAGCTCAATGTATGTTGGTCAAGAGACTATTCTAAAGTATCATTCTGTCAAACAAGATTCCTCAATATTGAATCATAGCAGAATTTGTATCATTAATGCGACACAATTCTTTCTATGGTTACAAATACTAATGAATCTTGCCCACATGAACTAGATGTGGTAGTGTAGCAAGTAACAATAGCACTAGCTTTATAGGTTTATATAATGTGCTATTTACTTGTCAGTCACCTAATTTCTCTACTTTATGCATCACAAGTATGCTAGAGAAATTCTTATGGTTTAAATAATTTAAACCAGTATGTCTTATAATTAACTTTATATCCAGGATATCTTTATGTGTCACAAGACATACACATTAGCCTAACGATTAATGCCCCAGGCTCTTGCTTAAGACTGACACATGTCTTAAGACTTTACAAAAATATAAAATGTCATATGACTGAATCATCAATGATTATTATTATCAAAATTTATAATAATCCAAAAATATCAAAATGATGTCTCAAACAAAACAAAAATAAGTAGAGCAAACATATATACTGACTCCCACTAACCAAGAACATCAAATGACTCAACCAATCCCATGCTAGCAACATGCCCTTTAAAAGTACCAAGGTGGAAGTCCCTTAGTTAAAGGATCAGCAACCATACATTCAGTCATAATATGCTCTACTTCAATGTCACCTTTCTTTATCAACTCTTTCAAGGTCAAGTATTTGATTTCCATATGCTTTGACCCTGTGATACTTTTATTATTCTTAGTGAATAATACTGCAGCAATATTATCACAGTATATTCCAATTGGTCTTGACACAGAACTGACAATGGTCATCTCAGCAATGAGATTGTGTAACCATACACCCTGTGTAGCTGCCCCATAACATGCTACAAACTCAGCCTGCATAGTGGATGAAAGCTAACTAGCGTCTGTTTGACACTTTTTCAAGAAATAGCACCACCAGCTCAATGTGAAAACATAACCAGATGTGGATCTTTTATCATCTTTACAGCCAGCAAAGTCAGAATCTGTGTATCCACAAGTTTAAGGTTTTCAACCTTCCTATATGTTAATATATAGTCTTGTGTCCCTTTCAAATATCTCAAAACTTTCTTTACAGCAACCCAATGGTCCCTATCCAGGATTAGATAAATATCTACCCAAGAGACCTACTGCAAAGGCAATATCCGGTCTAGTACAAACCTGAGCATACATCAGGCTCCCTACTGCACTAGAATAAGGAATATTCTTCATTGACTCTCTCTCAACATCATTTTTAGGACACTGTTCCAAACTCAATTTGTCACCGTTATAGATTGGTACAGTTCAAGAATTACTGTTATGCATATTAAATCTTTTTAATATGCGATCAATGTATGCTCTTTGAGAGAGACCCAATAAGTTTCGAGACCTATCTCTTTGGATTTCAATGCCTAGAACAAAGGATGCATCTCCAAGGTCTTTCATGTCAAATTGTCTAGACAATAGCTGCTTAACCTCATGCAGCATGCCTAGATCATTACTTGCAAGCAAAATATCATCCACAGTAAAGAATGAGGAAGATATATTTGCTCCCACTTACCTTGAGATATATGCACCTGTCCACTTTATTTTCAACAAATTCAAAGGATGTAATTATCTCATCAAATTTCAAGTACCATTGTCTGGATGCTTGTTTGAGCTCATAAATAGACCTTTTAAGTCTACAAACCAGATGATCATTGCTATCATCTACAAATCCTTCAGGTTGCACCATATAAACCTCTTCAATAAGGTCTCCATTGAGAAAGGCGGTTTTAACATTCATTTGATGTAACTCTAAATCATAATGAGTTACAAGTGCCATAAGTACTCTAAATGCATCCTTAAAGGACACAAGAGAGAAAGTCTCATTAAAATCGATCCCTTATCTTTGAAGTATAACCTTTGGTAACTAATCTGACTTTAAACCTCTCAACTTTCCCTTTGGAGTCCTTTTTGGTTTTATAAACCAATTTACATCCAATAAGGTTTGCAACCTTCAGGCAACTCAACAAGCTCCCAAACAGCCATTATGCTAATACATTGCATCTCAGTCTCTCATTGCATCCCACCATATGTCAGATTGAGCACCAGAAATAGCTTCTGTAAAAGTAATTAGATCAATCAACATGGCCAATATCATAATCATGTTCTCCTAAATATACCACAAAATCTGATAAGATAGCAGGTCTCTTCTCCCTAATAGATTTCCTTAGTGGAACCTGTTCAACTGTATCTTGTGGTTGAGAAATCTCAGTAAAAATAGGAGGTTCTTGTCCCTCTATAGGAACAATCACAAGCTCAAGCTCCACAATACTTTTATCTATAGGTTGAGGAAACATAAATTATTGTAACCTGTGTATTCTCATTCGTGGTATTAGAGTCACTTTTATCAGCCACATCATATTCCAAAAACTTTACTATTTGTGATTCTACAATTCTAGCACCTCCATCTTGACAATAAAATTTATAACCTTTGGAATGTTCAGAATATCAATAAAATAACAACGAGTAGATTTAGGATGCATCTTACTTGCATAAGGATTATAAAGACGTACCTCTGAAGGACTATTCCCATACTCGAAAATGATTGAGACTACGCTTATGTCCAGTTCACAACTCAAAAGGAGTTTTAGCAACAGACTTACTAGGCACTCTATTGAGGATATATAAAGCTGTTTTAATAGCCTCACCCCAAAGATAGTTAGGAAGATTGGCCCTACTTTGCATGCTTCTCATCATATCTTTAAGTGTCCTATTTCGCCTTTCAACAACACCATTTTGTTCAGGACTACCTTGGCATGGTAAACTGAGCAATAATGCCACAGTTTTCAAGTATTTGGCAAACGAACCTTTTACTTGTCCTGCAACTCCATGTTTGCCATAATACTCACCTCCTCGATCAGATCTTACAATCTTAATGGTTTTTCTCAACTATTTCTCAACTTCAGTTTTGAAAATCTTGAATTTATCAAGAGTTTCAAACTTTTCCTTAATCAAGAATATATAAACATATCAGGAAAAATCATTCAATAATGTAATAAAATACTTATTATTACATATAGTGGGTGAGTAGGGGTCACTTATATCTGTATGAATAATCTGTAAAAGATCACTACTGCGAACTGACCATTTTTTCTTAATCTTGGTCATTTTTTCCCTACAACAGTCTACACATGTTTCTAGGTCATCAAAGTCAAGAGTAGGAAGGATGTTATCTTTTATCAACCTTTCTACTCTTTCCTTAGAAATATGGCCCAATCTTTTATGCCACAAGTATGGAAGACTTTTTCCTTAATTAGGGGTCTTTTGGCAACAACTTGTTCAACATTACATGCAGTGGAATAAATTTCATTTGGAGTTAAACACAATCTATATAAATCCATATGACAAAACACAATGGCCAACAACATTTGAATTAAAAGTTAAGGAAATATTCTCATTTTTAATATCAAAAGTGTAGCCTTCTTTGTCCAAAATTGAAACTGAAACTAAATTCAGTCTAAAAGACGGTACATAGAAATGTGTTTCTTAAAATAAGTTTAAAACCAGAATCTAGATTTAAACAAACTACTCCTATGAATTCTACGTCCACCTCCATGTTGTTGCCAACCAAAAGTTTACTCTCATCTTTATTTGGCTTCCTCGTGCTTATGAATCCCTGCATAGTGAATGCAACATGATTAGTTGCTCCACAGTCAAGCCACCAAGATCCAGATGGGGCAATAGCTAAATTGGATTCATATAAAACAAGAGCCAAAGAGTTACCTTTGTTTTCACGTTTCTCTAACCAAGCTTTGTATTTGAGACAGTTCGCTTTAAAATGACCTTTCTTCTTACAGAAGTGGCACCTATCTTTCTTAAAAGCAAGTTTATTGACACCCACAGCATTTGACTGACCAGAGTTATTGTTCTGAACATTCATAAGAGTAGAAAATTTAGATTTCTTACCCTTTCCCTTCTTGCTAGGCTTGGATCACAATGAGAGCAGCTTGTTGTTTCTCATTCTTTCAATTTCTCTTCTTCAGCAACACACTTTGTAATCAAGTCATTGATACCCCATGCCTCATCCTGAGAATTGTACGTGGTTAAGAGTAAACCAAAATCTGCAGGAAGGGTATTTAATGCTTGATGCACAATACATGCGTCAGGAAGAGAAATATTAAGGCCTTCCAGTTTAGTCTGATAGTGGACCATCTTAATGATGTATTCCCTGATGCCACCAACTCCATCATACCTCATGGAATAAAGCTCTCTCAATAATGTTCCTATTTCTGCATTTGATGAGACTTTGTACCTTTGGGACACTGCGGTCAATAACTCCTTAGCCACATCAGTGCTAGGAAGACCACTCAACAAGTGTTCAGGAATTGACCTCTTCATTGTGAGATAACACATGCGATTTGATCTCCACCAGGCTGTATGTGTTTGTTTTTGTGCATCAGTACTGGCATCAGTAAGTTCTGCTGGCTTTGATGTGGTCATAGCCAAATCCACATCTGCCATCTCAATGGCAAATTCCACATCTTGCTTCCACTTCTTAAAGTTTGAACCAGTCAAGACTTCAATAGTGACCATGTTATTGTTGACAGAAAAGGTGACTGAATAGATCAAATACAATGCATTATATTAGCAAACCACAGGGTAATATTGATAAAAGCCAACAAAAATCACAATTGAGAATTTAGATACATCATTATGAAACACCTTTGGGCAGAATACATAACATGCAATTCTAAATTCTCCACATTAAACGATCTGAGAATATATTCTTATCTTCATAAATCTACCACCTTTGGGTGAATAGACCACTCAGACAGGTCACTTCCCAATCATATGTCTCATGTGTCATCTCTAAATCTTATACAAAATCAACACCTTTGGGCAGAAGAATTTTGTACTTAATCAGAGACATCCCTCACCATTAAAGTTTAAAATTCTATAAATTAAATGAACAGACCACTTTGGTGGCAACAGCTCAATCAATTCATAAAATTCTCTTTAACGCTGGGATACACTTTATATTACCCATAAAATTAACTTTAATGTGTGATTTAACTTTATAGACATGGGGTCATGAATGTCTTCAATCACACTCTTATGTAACATATCCGTATGAAATATACAAAATATTTCTTAATAATGTTACTAAATAAATAAGCTAAAGCATTGTGATCTAACTTTATGAGAGAGATAATTCTCTCCAATGTGACATCCTAAAATATGCTAAATGCATGAAAATTAAACTTTATGAGATATTAAAATATAATTATCTCTAATGTCACACTAAAATAAAATTTCATGTTTATTACATGAAATAACCTTTATTATGGCTTTATTTCATCTTATGAGATTAATTATAATTTAGGCTTTTAAACAAGTTTATGACATAACCTAAATTATAATATAAAATTAATCTCTTTATAGTCTCAATTTATATGAATAAAAACCTATGTACATTTGTCTATTAAAACCATAATAAATATGCTAATCCAATAGACAAGTTTGCTCACCAAATGCCGAGACGCTGCTTGACGAAGCTTTGTACACGAAAAACCAGGACTAATTGTCCCACGTACGTCAAGTTATAAGGTTTCTATTACAATTATATGCTTTATTCTTATGGACAGAACAAATATATAATAAAGCCAATTCAAGAAGTACTGACAAGCCACGAGCAATTGAATTAAGTAACCATATAATTAAACCACGGGAATCTAACGACAATAATCAGTACGACACTGCAAAAACAACCATGCCTCCCAAAACAAACGGATCAAGACATGAATTGACGGAAGCAAAAGGCCATGTTATCAAGACTAATAATGGTAAATTATTACAAGGTCTTTGCTGCATGCATAATAACATATCACCAATTAATTAATCCGATAAAAGAATATGCACAACTTGAAGCCGTTAAACCAAAACAAATCAACGCAAGAATTCTTGATGCAGATTCAATACAAGTGACTAATTGAATATAATATCCAGTACAAATTCAATCATCACAATCTAGATTCAATGACTAGTTCAACTAGACTTCAAGCAGCAAATATTCAAGCCGTTTACTTTTATTCTCCGTCATGCCGTAAAACAAGCTTACGGCAATTTTTTTTTAAATATAATTTAATCAGGTTTAGCCATCCAAAGATTCTAAGATCATGTATACAGGCTTCTGATACAAATTGTTAGAATAAAAATTATTCTACACCCTAAGATCATACATGGATACTTAGAATACTAATTTAGAGAAAATTAGATAGAACCTGATTTTTATCCAACGCCATGCTGAATGGAAGCAAGAACACGATCAATGATCAAATGCACCAGATTCTTCTCTCCGGATCTTATAAC
This sequence comes from Mitragyna speciosa, assembly GCA_024721245.1. NCBI lineage: Eukaryota > Viridiplantae > Streptophyta > Magnoliopsida > Gentianales > Rubiaceae > Mitragyna > Mitragyna speciosa. The sequence goes on along the minus strand of CM045563.1, from coordinate 3,728,906 downwards.
TAAGTCTCTTAGATGGTAGAGAGAGAAAAACTTAATTTAGTCGTTATTTTCAGATTCTTAGAGGGACTAGCACTCCTTATATATTAGACACATTAGGGTCTCCATCTAACAATCCCTAACGGGCCTAATAGGTCCTACACAATTAATCCACATCTTATTATATTAGAATAATAGGCCCAATAATTAAACCAAAATAAATGGCCCACTTTATGTCTCATATTTGACCATATTATCTTAACTATTAATCACAATTAATATAAGCCCATAATTAGATTAAAAATCTAACAGAATATCAATTTCAAGTAACAATAATTACTAGAGCGGTTGGTGGAAAGTAGTCAAATAGATCAGTAAAAATCTTCCAGACGTTTGCATTGCCACATCTATAAGATAAAAACAGCCACAACTAATACATTTTCTAAAATGATGAGAAGCAAGTATTGCAACTTTAGACAATTAATACTATGCAATTTAGGCTCGCCGCATAAAAAAGTGGTGCAATATTTAATGCAGACCAAAAAATTAATGCATTATGTGGCAATTACATCTGAAACACGTTTTGACTCCAAATATCCCTTGAATTCCATCATTTATCTAAAACGAAATCCATCATGCAACATACGAGATTTTGTTCTCCCTCACATTTCTCGTCAATTAGACACCCTTGACTACAAAATATATATATGAGGAAAAAAGAAGACAGAGAAATTCTAAATGCAATTAATCAGTTGCCAACTACAGGATCTATCTTTTCCTTCACCCATTATTCACTTTTCTTCTTTTGAAAGGACACAGTTATCTGAAATCAGTCCAATTAAACATGGTAATAACCACTAAATATCTTAAATAAAGGGCAGATTTCTCTTGGGGAAATAAAAAATAGCAAAGGTAACAACCTCCACCTGAGTATTAGCAGCAGCAACCCTCCAGTGAGAGAAAGCCGAGTCTCGAAAACATGTTCATGAAGTATATTGACACATCTAAGACTCGCATGAACAATGTGGAAGTAGCTTTAAGGAACCAACAAGCATCGATCCACAATTTGAAGGCCCAAATAGGACAAATTGCAAAGATGGTATCAGAGAGATCTCAAGGATCTTTGCTTTCTAATACTGAGCTGAACCCGAATGAACAAGTCAACGCCATCACCTTGAGGAGTGGACGTGAATTGACCAAGGCTCAGAGAGAGGAAGAAGAGACAAAGGATGCTACAATTGAAGAATTTGTAGAGAAAATATCAAGAGAGGCAATAACAGGCAAAAAGGATAAAAAGCCTCTTGACACTTACACCCCACTGATGCCATACCCTCAAAGGTTACAAGGAGCCAAATCTGATACTGAGTTTTCTAAGTTTGTGCAAACGTCAAAATCCTTGCATATTAATATCTCTTTTATTTATGCTATTTTGCAAGTTCCCTCATACGCCAAGTATTTGAAGGAGATTATCACACCAAAGAGGAAGTTAAAGGAGTATGAGGTGATCGCACTTTTCGGAGGGATACAGTTCAAAGATACAAAGTAAGCTTCCACCCAAGCTCAAGGATCTAAGTAGCTTTTCTATCTCTTGCACTATAGGAAGTTTGAATTTTCCTGATGTACTATGTGACCTAGGTGTTAGTGTACCTATAATTCCTCTACCTATAGCTAAGAAACTTGGGTTGACCAAGATTAAGTCCACAAGTGGTAAATTGCAATTAGCAAATAGGTCAATCAGGCAACCAGAAGGAATTATTGAGAACGTTTTGGTTAAACTGAATAAATTCATAATTCGTGTGGGTTTTATAGTCTTAGACATTAATGAGAACCCTGATTTATCTATTATTTTAGGTAGACTTTTTCTAGCTACTGCAGGTGTTTTAATAAATGTTAAGAACCGTAAGCTTAAATTTCAAATAAGAGAGGAATCAGTTGACATTGATATAGGACACGCCATTGAAAATTTCTCTTCTGAAGTTTACTTTATTAAGGCTACTAATGACTTAACTCAAGGGCAAGGTACAACCATTAATGGTTTTGTAACTCTTGAGAAAGGTTGTATTGAAGCAGGGATTGAAGCGAAAGGTCATGTAGCTGAGGAGGATGAAAGAAAGGTGACTAAGAGCAAAGAAGTGGTTGGTCAATGCGACATCAAGAAGAAGATTCCTAGACACCAAAAAAAGAAGAGGTGTTGGCCACACACAAGCCTAGTGGCCAAGGCTATTGAAAACGGGTGAAAAATATAGCTTGTGAATATTAAGACTTGCAAATTGTGACAAATTTGCACTTCTAATTTGTGGATCTTTATCACAAAGTTAAAGTACATGCTAAATCTCTGATATTTGAAAGAGAGTTGAATTGCATGATGAGATGAAGCTACGGATGTTTTCTTTATTGGAAGAGGGGCATGAGTCCTGTAATACAGTGTCACTCTATTTTTACTATTCTTATTCTGTTCTTGTGGGTATTAACTTGTTGTCTTCAAAGACAGCTCACTTTCATTCATCTCTATCTATGTCCTCGTGCATGCGACGTCAACATGATGTGTGAATTGTCTGCTTTGTTATTAGTTTGCCAATTTGCTCATTCCATTGTTATCAATATGGTAAAAGCAAATGTTGCCTTTTATCCAAATGAGTATGAGGATTGATTAAGAATGACTTGCATTTGGTTTTCAGATTTATAGAAAGTATTAATGGTCAGTATACAAATTTGGACCAACGTACCGGCTCCTTGCTAAACTTGAACGACTGATCTTTATAAGAATTGACTCGAGTAATTTTTCTAGCATATGTTTTCTTTCACTACTAGTCTTTTCAACGCTGTCTTAGTTGTCACTTGATGGGATATTTCTGCACATTTGTTTACCAAGAGTTGTGTGATTATCCAAAATAAGTACTTGGAAATACTCAATATCGTGTGGAATATGATTACCTTGCAAAAGCAAATTCTTTTAGTATATGCAAGGAATGTATATAGTGATTTAAGGGGTTTTCTTGTAAAGTGATTGAATTAGTCTATCTAGATCGGGATAAATATGTACAAGTACAAATATGCAATAGCTATACCTAACAATTTTACCCCATTGTATTGTTTGTCAACTGAAAAAGTGTGCAAATTCACTAATGCTTGGCTCTAGTCTTCAACTTGATTAATGATTATTATATTCATTTATAAATTTTGATGTTCTACCCTGGATAAGTACAAACTTTAAGGTTGGTTTCTAAAACTGATGCAGAAACACTTGCAATCAGGATTAAGAGTAAGTAGATGATCCCAGCCTTTTGATCATTTTAGAAGTGGCTCATTTGCATTTTGTATTTTCAAGCTTACTTGTCACTTCCAGAGGGCCTGCTTCAGTGGTTGGACTAATTTCTACATACAGCAATTTGGTGAGTTCTTTTGCTTTGAATAAACAACGCCAGCATATTCTACGTGTTTAGTTTACAGCATCTGTCATGGTAGTTCTGCAATGGAATGGTTTTGCATCAATAAGAAGAATAGTGAGAAAACTATGGCCTGAGGTACTAATTGAATTGCCTAGCTTTGTTGGTTATTTTTTATTTTTTAGATCTCTCTCTCTCTCTCTCTCTCCCCTTATTCAAATCCATTTTCTTTTTCTAAAAGACGACTTAATTTCTAGTTAGACTTGTCAACGGGTCGGGTCAGAATTGAATATTCCCTATCTGGACCCATTTGAGGAAAATGTCCCGGACCCAGGTTTCACAAGTCAAACTCGGACCTGAACCTGGAATTGATCGGGTTAGGGTAGACCCGCAGTGTATGGGCAATAGGCCTTCTAATTAAAAAAAAAATTCCACTTCATTAGTCCAGAGGCCCATTGTTTCTTTTCAGAACCCAATTTATGTTTTTTTTTAAGCCCAAATTTATAAACTATTCTCTTATTAATGGGTCTGGGTAAACAAAATTATACCTCAACTCGGACTCGAAAAAATTAATGGATCTTGGTCTAAACCGGACCTATTGATAGGTCTATTTCTAATGCATTGCCAAGAAATGTGGTGGAATTATGTTTTAGTTGAAATTACTTGCAAGTGAACTTAGTAGTTTGGATTTTAGCTCAGAAATCAACTCTAGACTTTGTCATGCTCGATCTCAAGTTCAAGTTGCTCGTGTAGTAAAGTTGGCCGATCTTGAACACAAGAAAGCTTATGCTTAAGTTATTCACTTTTACTTTAATTTTTCAAAAAGAGCAGAATCTTTTGTTTAAAATATAATGGTATACCGCTATGTTTATCATTACTTAGTACAGCTCTCCAGAAAAGGAAAATAAATCAAATTCAAACATTTCAATCAATGATAATCCCAAAGCCTAAAGTATCTGTGTTGTCCAACAAGCACCTCTCCATCTCCAGCAGCTCCCCGTGACATCGTTTCCTCTCCAGTGCCTTCCCCGTGACATCGTTTCCTCTCTAGTGCCTTTCTTTCTACTTGGCTCTCTTATCACCTTTCTGTCTACAGTAGGGGTGGTAATCAAGTTGGGTTTTGGGTTGGCGGGACAGGTTGAGACCCAAGTATAACAGTCAACTTGTCAACCCGAATCTAACTTGCCCTTCGACCATTTTAGAAGTGGCTCATTTGCATTTTGTATTTTCAGGCTTGTCACTTCCAGAGGGGCTGCTTCAGTGGTTGGGCTAATTTCTACATACAGTAATTTGGTGAGTTCTTTTGCTTTGAATATACAATGCCAGCATTTTCTACATTTAGTTTACAACATCTGTCGTGGTAGTTCTGCAATGGAATGGTTTTGCAACAATAAGAAGAATAGTGAGAAAAAATATGGTCCTGGCTTTGTTGGTTATTTTTTATTTTTTAGATATCTCTCTCTCTCTCTCTCTCTCTCTCTCCCTCTCTCCTTTTTGACCTCTTCTTTGTGTCCCCTTTTTCAAATCCATTTTCTTATTCTAAAAAAAGACCTAATTTCTAGTTAGACCTGTCAATGGGTTGGGTTGGAATTGAATATTCCGAACCTAGACCCATTTGAGGAAAAATGTCCCGGACCCGGCCCCATGTACCTGACAAGTTTCACAATTCAGACTTGGACCTGGACCTGGAATTGATCGAGTTAGGGTAGACCCGCAGTGTATGAGCCTTACGCCTTCCTTCCAGTGAACAAGTGAAAAAAAAAAAAAAAAACACCATTCCACCTTATTAGCCCAAAGGCCCATTGTTTCTTTTCAAAGCCCAATTTTCTGTGTCTTTTTTTAAAGCCCAAATTTATAAACCATTCTCTTGTTAATTGGTCTGGGTAAACATAATTATATATCTACTCGCACTCGAAAAAATTAACGGGCCTGGTCTAGACCAAACCCCTTGATAGGTGTATTTCAAGTGTGTTGCCAAGAAATGTGGTGGAATTACGTTTTAGCTGAAATTACTTGCAAGTGAACTTAGTAGCTTGGATTTTACCTCAAAAATTGACTCTAGTCTTTGTCATGCTCGATCTCAAGTTCAAGTTGTTCGTGTAGTAAATTTGGCCGATCTTGAACACAAAAAAGCTTGTGGTTGAGTTATTCACTTTTACTTTAATTTTTTAAAAGGTGCAGAATCTTTTGTTTAAAATATAATGGTATACCTCTATGTTTATCATTACTTAGTACAACTCTCCAGAAAAGAAAAATAAACCAAATTCAAACACTTCAATCAATGATAATCCCAAAGCCTAAAGTATCTGTGTTGTCCAACAAGCACCTCTCCATCTCCAGCACCTCATCGTGACATCGTTTCCTCTCCAATGCCTTTCTTTCTACTTGGTTCTCTTATCATCTTTCTATCTACAGTGAGGGTGGCAATCGGATTGAGTTTCGGGATAAGACCCAATTATAATAGCCAACTTGTCAACCCGAACTCGACCCGTAAATCGGAAAAAAAATTAACATGATGCCATTATTAAGGAAGTTTTCAGGTCAAACGGGTTGACCCGAACCCGCCAAGCCGTTTGACCCAAAAAACTTCTTTAATGTGAAGTTTTTTCCAGGTCAAACGAGTCGACCCGAACCTGCCAACCCGTTTGACGCAAAAAACTTCCTTCATGTGAAGTTTTTTTTCAAGTCAAATGGGTTGACCTATTTTTTTGATTTTTTTTTCGTGGTCAGACGGGTCAACCCGATTTCAACCGGAACCCGACTTGTTTGTTTGGCGAGTCAGTCGGTTTCAACTCAAACCCACCAAGCCTAGACTCAAACCCATTATTTTCGTGCTAGGTTCATGCTGTGTTTTCAGACCGTGTCAAAAATTGCCACCCCTAGTCTGCAGGAGTGACAAAATCTCAATAAGTGCTTTCATTTCTTCGGTTGATCTCTAGAATCCAGTAGGTTTAATTCTTATGGCTCGAAACACAAATCATGATAAAACTTGCCTCTCAATACACTTCCTGTTGTTATTAATTTGATTATCTAGCCATTAGTTGCCCATAGGTGATAAATAGGTAGAAGTTAAACAGTCATTGGGTGGTCATTATTGATTCATCCTTCGATATTAACAAATACTTTGTTGCTTAGATTATGCAAGATCCTACGGGAATAACGGTCTATAAGAAAGCAAAGAAGATTTATTCATCATCAAATATCCAAGCAGAGGCTTTGGCGTGTTTTCATGCACTTACTGATCGGTATATTAATGAAGTGGTCATGAAATTGTTTAATCACACTATCAACCATATTTTGGATTCTTAGCAGCTGTAGATAAATGAATCACTATCAACCATATATTGGAAACTTAGTAAGCAGCAGTACATGTTCAGCCAGGACCTATGAATATAATCTATACTTTAGTCATATATGATGACTATGTGTTGGGGCGATAAAGTGCTACTGCGTGGTAGTGATGGTGATCTGAGTGGTAGTTTAGGTAAGTAAAGTTAATTCACCCCTATTGTAAAATCCTGAATGCGCTATGATATAAGGCTTTCAATCTAAGCTGCAGATTTAGTTTCATGTTACATTATCAACAGGACGAATCATGTATTGAATGCAAATCAACTGCCAAAAGTAGTTTTCTTTTCCCTTTTTGAAAACAAAAATTCCTACTTCCAAAATCTATATATAGATTTAAATTTCATTCGCAATATTAATAGGGCTCGATTCTTAAATGATTTGTTACAACTTAAAAAGATATCTAAAATTTAAAGAAATTTCAGGTAGATTGCTTCTCTTTTATAAATAATACAATTTAAGTGGTTGTTGTAATATCACTAACTACTTTTAAGTTCTAGAATCTTCTCTTGAAATCTTTGTTTTTAGTTTTAGAAGTTTCTATCTGGAATATTCTTTATACCTTACTTCTCTCGTAGATTCTAGACAATTCCATTTTGAATATTGTATTTCCATTCTCCAGAATCTTCCTTGCATACCTATAAAAAGACCTGAGTATTTGTAAGGAATAAGAGAGTAAGTTCTCAAGCTCTCGAGTCTTTAATTGGCGTCCAAGCTTGTGTGCTTATTTGCGGTGTTGTAGTTTCCCACTTTGTATTGTCTATACTTGCTAACAAATAGCCTTTCAACTTTTAAAGTGTTGTGTATCATTTGTGTCATTCATCTTGAGGCCTACCACTTAAGAAAGACCAACCGTTGTGATCCAAATTACTAGTTTTAGAGAATTCTCAGTTCATTTAGTTGTCAAAAGCGGATGAAGTTATTCTTTTTTTTTTTCCCGATAAAGAAAAAGTCAGCAAGGCAACAATGATGTTAAGAACAAAAGCATGATAAAGCAAAGTGAACAAAACTGATATAGTAAAAGCAAAACGTAGAGCATGCAGTTATTTTGTAATTACGCGATTTCATCACTATTTTAAGCGGACTAATTATGAACGAGATGAACCAGCTGGACTTCGATTTAGTGGCCAAGGGAAGGCTTCCCCTGCCGAGATTAACCTCATTCTCGGCAGTTAAGAAAAAGGATAAAGGGAGGGAACCTCAGGCAGTTAGGAAAAAGGATAAAGGGAAGGGGAGTTAAGTAGGTATACGAGGAGTCACATCTAATTATGTGTGATAACAAAGTTTGGAATCACCCCCCAATACAGTACTGGGAATCTCACCCCGCAACACTTGAACCCCCATCCTCGGCAGTTAGGAAAAATGGATAAAGGGAAGGAACCTTGACAATTAGGAAAAAGGGATAAAGGGAGGGGATTAGGTAGGTATATGGGGAGCCATACCTCCAATTATGTGTGGTAACAAAGTTTGGAACCACACTTCAACACACTACTAGGAATCTCACCCTCCTCTTTCTCCCCCAACGCCCCAGTACACCGCTGGGAGTTTCACCCTAATTGTGTGAGATAAAATATATTGTAATGCTGAAAAAAATTATTAACAAGACGATAAAGTGATTAATGGGCAAGAAGCTTCTTAGGGCACCACTAGGAGTCTCATCCCAATTGTGTGAGACAAAATATATTATAATACAATTTGATGACCAAAAAAAAATTTATTAATAAGATGAGTGTGAGATAAAATACATTATAATACTAAAAAACTATTAAGAAGTTGATAAGGTGATTAATGGGCAAGAAGCTTTCTAGCACACTATTGGGAATTTTACCCTAATTGTGTGAGACAAAATATATGTAATATAATTGAATGATAAAAAAAAAGTATGAACAAGATGATAAAGTGATTAATGGGCAAGAAGCTCCCTGGCACACCACTAGGAGTTTCAGCCTAATTGTATGAGACAAAGTACGTTGTAATACAATTTGATGACAAACAAGTTATTAACAAGATGATAAAGTGATTGGTCTCTTTCACATTCCAAATTTTTAATTAATGGACAAGAAGTTCCCTAGCATATTATTGGGAGTCTCACTTCACCTTAATTGTGTAAAACAAAATACATTGTAATACAATTTGATGATAAAATAAAATATAATAACAAGATGATAAAGTGATCGTTCTATTAGACATTCCAAATTTTAAACTAATGGGCAAAGAAGCTTTTGTATTGTAAACAATCAAAGAGGTAGCATTACTAACGCCAAACAGCTTGATGACTTTAATGAAGAAGTGCAGTTGTGAAGAAGCAGCTGATAAGAACCCAAAGCCAATACGTGTAGTGAATTAGGTTGTAAATGAATTGAGTGGCTGTGAGTAATTCAGTCAAAAGTTCTACTTGAATTCGAAGAGTTGTAGCGACTCCCGTCAATTATTAAGTTGAGTTTGAGCATACGTATATACTCAATTGGAAAGTTTATCAAGCCATTTGAATATTTATATTTTTTTGCTTTTATATATATATGTATATGAATTTATTTAATTATTTGTACTCTCAAACAAGTTACATCCTTTACACTTCATATTATTGAATAGTAAAATATAATTTCAAATTTTTAAGTATACTATCATGGTTTATAAAATTAAAAATTTAGAAAAATATTTTCACCAATATTTTTGAATATACACTTTCTTAGGTAAATGTCATACTTCAATTCTTCAAGAAAATAAACAAAGTAAGAGCAAGCATGCTTTGCTTATACAATTGTTTTTCTATATTGTTAAGTAAGGAGAGTTCTTTTCTTCCCAGACAAGAATGGTCTTTGCACTGCTTGCAAAAGACCGTGTTTTCATTGTCTTATTTTAGCCAAAAAAAAAAAGAGAAAACACATATTAACTGCTACAAACCAATCTGCCTGCAAAGAAAATTCTTTTCTTCTAGGCAGATGTTTTACTACGGTTAGCTGTTGAAATCAATCTTACTTCTCTTATCACAAAATGGATCCTCATTACCATCCATATTAGAACATTTTAATCCTAATTCCTATTCTAAGCAAACAGAGAGGGGAGGGGGGGGGGGGGGAAAAAAGGGTTGACGCTTCTATTGGTGCTATGCTCAGGTTGTGTTGGGGACAGTGACTTCCCTTGCTGCTAACCGTATTTGTCACGCCCCGTGCTCGGGATATAATACCGCCGTAACCAGGCTACGCTGAGTCACAAGGCTCAAAAAGTCTAATCATCTAACATAAACATATCCAATATTACAAATATCAAGCCAATAGCAATACTCCAAGTCAAATGATATCATTAGGATACAAGTACATTGTCATCCACTACGCTAGCCTTCAAAGCTTTACATACACAATACCAAATATCTATTACATATACTAAAGTCTTAACCTAACATAAGAAAGTAAGAACATAGTCTAAGAGCATAAATACAAAAGCATTGCTATACTAATACCGCCTGATCACCTTACTAACTTCTGAGTGCCTAGCACACCCTATCTGCCTACCAAACCATCAAGCACTGCAGGACAACAATAAAGGGGTGAGTGACAAATCACTCAGTAAGTGGCAAAAGCATCACCTTGTGGCTTGAAGGTGTCATACATATAGCTACGTTCAAAACACATAAGTAATAGCTCATATAAGTGCAAAGAAGTTAGACAATGCACAATTAACCACGAATCCAATATCACATATCAAAACGGATCAATGCCCTCAAACAAAGCATCATTGCATTCAAACAAAGGCTCGAATTCATTCAAACAAAGCCCTAGGATATCCAGTCATTCACTATATCCCGGTTGCCCGGTCTTACTGACTTTAACCCGGTCAGCTCGGTTAGACTGACTTAAACCCGGTCAGCTCGGTCAGACTGACTTTAACCCGGTCAGCTCGGTCACTCTTATAACATTATACATGCGCATATTCACTCCATTGTTCAAATAATTCATTTATATCTTATATTGTCAAATCAAGGTAAAAAGAGAACATAATCACAATCAAGCCATTTAATATAGCAAGTACAGTTTCAAAACAATCTTACTTTGACGATATCATTTTTCCAAAATCCAAGAGATACAAGTCCCACTTACCTCGGTCCAAACTATCTCGATGCTTCACCAAACGTAGGCCACGTTATTCGCCTAAACAAAACAATAAACATTAAATTAATCACTATATCTATTAAGGAAACCGTGTACAAAACTTATTCCTTAGAGTCTAGACGAAAACGGAACAAAACACACACTGCTGGATAGTTCTCGGCCAGACGTGGCCGAGTGCCTTGTCGAGTTGGTACAGTCCTCGACCTAGACGTGGTCGAGGACTGGTCCCTAGGCCGAACTAGGTACAGTCCTTCGGCCAGACATGGCCGAGCTGGCCCTGCCGAGCTGGTCAGTCCTCTGCCAGACGTGGCCAAGGCTGGCCCTGGCCGAACACTCTGCTCGGCAGTCAGAAAGGGAGACGCTGAACGACTCTTGCGAGACACGGCTCGCACCTCGGCCCAAGCTACCCAAGGCTTACTCACAAAGAGTTGCCACGAGTAACACCTTCTCAAGCTACGTGGGCGCAGGCTCGGACAACCCCACTCCCGGCTCACTCACAGAGAGTTGACGCGGGTGGAAGCCAAGCCACTCCCGGCCACGGATTCACAACACAAAACCCACGGCTCACACACGGAAATCTGCAAAATTCACCCCCAGAACGTTCCATACCTCCCACAAATCCACAAACAACTCATTTTTTCAGATTTCCAACCTCAATCAAACACCAAAATGGTATCCCAAGACAATAATACCTCACATAACACCCTCATACACTAAATAAATCACAACACAAGTCATAATCATACAAAATCCCTCAAAGTTCTCTCACCCACAATCATCACAATCCACCACCCCCTTACACATACATTCTACAAACACTCTCTCAATACTAGGTAGCACAAATTCGTGGAAGTATAACTAACTCCAAAGTTGTATAAGCAACCATTAATTTCTAATTATAGCCTAGCACAAGCAACCCAAGAAGAATAAGGTACAAGTTTGGAAGAAATACCTTGATTAGGAGAAGGATTACTAGCCCCAAGATCTTTACTTCTTGTTCCTCCTTGAAAGTGAGATCCTTCACTTCCTCCTTCAAGCAAGATTAGAGGAGAAATTTTTGAGAGAGAAAAGCAAGAGTTAGGAAGAAGAGAAGAGGAAGAGAATGAAAGAAAGAGAGAGAAACCCTAGCCTTTTTGGGAAAAAATTCTAATTTATCAAAATTGTACTCAAGTCCTCTATCTTTTACAAATCTCAAATCAACTAGTAGATCACTTGACCAAAAAGCCCCTTGAAGGACTATTACAGTATTGGTTTGTTGTTTGGATTCGAAAAGGTATTGGAAAGCCTGAGAGAGTCTGCCACCATGATCCAAGCTGTCCTGGCTGATGCTGAGGCATGGCAAGGACAAAACCTGGTGGTCAAACTTTGGCTGAAGAGGCTCTAACTCTAAGGAGTTGCTTTTGAGTCCGAAACTGTATTTGACGAGTTCAGTCATGAAATCCTCTACCGGGAAGTGAAATCCCAAAACCAGCAATTGGGTTCTTTCTTAGTAATATCAGCCTCCATGGAATAAATCTCCTTCCTTATAATTAAGTACTCTGAAGTTGTCAATATGGCAGAATAACAACTGAAGATAGAAAGTTAAATGACCCTATGCACCAATCGCATAAACATGGTCCCAAAATGACGGAATGCTAGACTTTCTTTGCACATAGAAATCTTCCAAAATTGATGTACTTGGATGTTACCAATTTGATGCTGAAATCTTATAGTCATTAGTGGTCCAATTAACGCTTTTATATGGCGAGAAAATGAAAGTTTTTAGCCGACGGGAAAAAGGCGCGGACTTATTTGCCCAATGAGCAAATGCTTGAGGCTGTTAATTAGGTTTTGTAGGTCAAGCCCAGCTTATCTAAGATGGAGGAATTCCAGACCCAAGTTCGATCCATCAAAGTTTAAAGGCCATTCTCGATTCAAAATTTACATGGGTTTTGGACGAGTTCAGGCGGATCCAATCTGAGTGCTACGCTTCTTCTTCGCCATCTTTTCCTCCTCTTTTTTTTTTTTTTGACTTAATTTTTGTGATATTATAGAAAAAAATAAATACAATGCATGAAAAGTTAATATATTTTTAAAAAATCAAATAATTTGTATTAAATTATGTAATTATAGTATTCTTTAACAAAAACAAAATATAATTCATATTTCTTGAGAGATAGAGTGTAAAACTATATACTGTACTCCACATAAAATATTCAATATTCTTTGTAAATTTTTATTTACAAAAATGAATAAAATATGTAAATACACATACATAAATATAAGACAAGTATATTAATGTGTTATTAGGTGAGGCTAGCTAGGCTCTGGCGGCGGTGACAGTCCTCACAAAAAATAAAGTGAAAATAAAGCGTTTATCTATACTTGTTCTTTGTAAACTTATTTTGTGCACCATAGAAGTATGCAGTACCATGCCACACCTTTTCAACGGGCATTAGAGATGTATAACTTTGTGAGTAAATAAGTGGCATTTAGATGTCTAGAAGGAAACATTTATGCTTAGAAATATAGATAGACTATGATCTTAAATTTTATATTAGATACTAAAGTACTAATTTAATTTGATCTTAACAGTTATAATAAAAATTAAATATCTTGCCTTTAATATTTCAATTATTCATTAAATAATTAGTCAATTTATGTTGTGAAGTATAAGGCAATGTGCTGTATTGAAGAAAGTTGAAGAATGGATCTGGATAAAGGCAGCGGGGTCGGAGCGGAATTGATCTACCACTATCATTACTAGAAAATATTATGAAAATTAAAAAGGATATAGTTAAATTAGAAGAAATATATCTAAATTTATATCACAAATTACTTTTATGAGTACTCATTTTTTATCTTTTTTCTTTTTACTTTTAATTTTACTTTTTAACAAGGGCAACAGGAATAAAGTTAGTATCTATGTAAAAACAGAACTTATGATCGTGTCCATGGAGTCATTGATTGACGTAGACGTCTTCTTCTAATGATTTTCTGTTTTTTTGAATTTGGCACAAAGCCTACTGGGAATTGGGGAAGTTCTAATGATTTTCTTTCTTAACTATTTTGTCAATCCTCCTTATCTTTAATTAACTATATTTTTACTTTAATCTTGTGTTATTATTAAATGAAGAGTAGACATTTTATAATTTCTAAATCTTACTAATAAATTATTGTTTACCTAACGATTTTTTGGCAATTTATAATATTTGTCCAAAATTACTCGTTTCTTAATTTATCATTCTCATTGACTACCTATCAAAATGTTATTATTTTATTCTTTCCTTATAGTGTTTCTAATGAATAAAAAGATATCTATTTGTAATTTTTCCTTTTCGGTGTTTTGATAATATATAATGTAAAAATTTTTGCACATATAAACAGATCTAGGGAGAGATCGGAAGGCCCCTCACTTCCCCCCCCCCCCCCCGGCCTCCTCCAAGATCTATAAAATTTATATATTTGTCTGTAAAAATTTTGATTTTTTTTGAAAAAATCCTTGAAGTTCTAAAGATTCGCCCCCACAAATTTTTATTAGAAGTTTATATTATATTTTATGAATATATTTTCATCCTCTCAAAGTAAATCTTTTGATTCTATCTCTGTCTGTTCATAATGCACAAATTTAAACATAAAAGTATGGTAAATAAGAAAAAATATTTTGCCAAATATAAAAAAGAAGTACGTTAAAAGATTATTTTGCAATTTATGCTTAATTTAGTTATTAAATCTTTAATTGAAAAAAGTGATATGAATAATTAAGGCTCCGTTTGTACATCATTTTTCCAAATATTTTGGAAAATTTTTTTAACTTTGTTTTTGGATTGGTGGAAAATTTTTTGGCCTAAAGTCAAAAAAATTTTCACCTTTATATTGGTCAATTTTTTTGTTCAAATTTTCTCACCAAGCTTTTTTATCTTAAATTTAAAATGTCATTCCAAAATTCAAATATTTTCTACCTTTTTACTATGACCGGACACTCGTATAGAACACTTGTGTTGTAACAAGCATCTAATATTCTACCTTTATTGCTACCTTATGGGATGCTCGTATTGTAACGAGCTTCCAATATTCTACAAGACGATCGTATTGTAACAAACGTCCAATATTCTAGCTATTGCTAACCTACAGGACGCTCGTGTTGTAACAAGCTTCTGGTGTTAATGCTTGTTATTCCATTGCTACTTTATATGGAGCGAAAAATGTTTGTGGCAATTTTTCCCCCTTTTTGAACATAATTTGAAGCAAAAAATGCTACAATTTGTGAAGAATTGTGTAAAAAAAGTTGAACAAGTTGTTAGTAAGTTTTAAACAATTCAAACACTTTTTCAAAATAGTTATTCACTATCCAAATAAATCTTTCAAACATATTCAAAATTTAAATACTTTTCCTTTTCAAAAAGTCAACAAAAATCTTTTTAATAATTATTTTGAATAATTTTTTCAAAAAATCATATCCAAGTGGAGCCGAATAGAAGTAATTCGTATCATGCACGCGTTCCTTAGTCGAACACAAATTACGTCTAGTCATAAAACAATGAGTAAGAGAACTTTACTAATTCTCAAACTCATTCATCACATTTCTTTCCAAACAAATCAGTTCTTGTAACAAGATATGCACATTTCAATCAACTGTCAGAAACAATTGGAAGTGGTTAATTTTGAAGAAGGCTACAGAACTTAGAATTTAGCTGGGCAAGCTGCATGGTTGATTGCTGAAGATAAGCCGAGTGAGTGATTAAGTCTAAATAAGGAGGGGACTCGTGAAAGAATCTATGTATAGGAAAGAGAGAATGAGGCATTAAGGATTTAATTGCATCATTTAATGATTTTTTATATTTTATTAAATAATTTATCTATACTAGCACTAATAGAAGGACAATTAGAATATCTATAATATTATTTGTGGCTTACCTTAGCAATTGTCGCTTGAAATATTATTTTGAGAAGTCCAGTCAAGTGTAATTTTTTTTTTAAACGTGAAAGTTATTAGCTATAATTACGATCTACGTCATTAAAGTTTCTTTATATTTTCCACCACTACTACCCCCCTCCACTGCCGTTCATCTAGTTTTATTTAATTACGTGTGTGTTCAAATTTCTCTTTTTCCCCACCAATAATAAGTTTCTTTTTTACCACAAAATGCGCAGCTAAGGCCCCATCCCAGCAATTAATTAATGCCAATGCCACACCAATCATAAAAGCATCCAAAGCTGTTGCGCAAGCTGTAACGCAACAAAATTTGTTATCATTAGGAAAAATTAAAAAAAAAAAAAGTATTGTCTAATTGCGGGACTGAAGTAATTAAACCTCTCAATCCTATTGACCTGGTGTCTTGCTTGTGGAGTTTTGAATCTAACCGTAGGGAGATGAGAAGAATAATTGAATCTAACCGTAGTGCGTAGGCTATCATCATTGCAAGCACAATCATACATTAATAATTTAATATAAAAACTACTCAATTATCAACCCACTTATTTATTATGCCACTAAGGCCTCATCCCAACAATCAATCAAAGCCAATGTTACGTCAATCATAAAGGCATCCAAAGCTGTTTTGCAAGTTGTAAAGCAAGAAATCTATTACTATTAAAAAAGATATAATATATAACTTAGCACCCTAAGCTCATAGAAAAATTACTTCCCTCCCTTAAGCAGTGTTTTTAAATCCGAATCGGATCGACCAAATTCAACTAGTTAAACTGGGACTGACCAAGCCTCCTGTTCGGTTTTATACAAATTGCTGTGCATCTCAAAAATCGTCAAGAATCAGTCTAACTATGCGAATCAAGTCAGACCGTCAAACTGTTAAACCACTAATTTTTTGAATTTTAACTTTTTTAAAAAAAATTTCTTCTTCTTAGCTGATGGGAGGTCTTAGTTCAAGGCCTCCTACCCAACCTTTCAATGTGAAAACCACCAAGTCAACCAACGCTTGGTTGTTTTTATTCTGCAAATATTTTATTTGTTTTTTCTTTTGTACTTTCTTTAATTGCTTTAATAAAATTAATTAATTATTACATTTTTAATTTCTTTATTTCCTTTATCAATCATGTTTGATAAAATTAAGTCGTTCTTACTTGTTTAGTTTCCTTATTTTCACAAATCAAGTTTAATTAATTTAATTGATTCTTACTTTTTTATTTCTTTATTTTCCTTATTAATCATGTTGAATGAAATTAATTGATTCGTACCTTTTTATTTTGGCATCCAAATTCAGTATATTAAATAAATCTTGGATTTACTTTTGATAAAATCTCTTCTACTAAGATTAGTCATTTTATTTAAATTGTTTAATTAT
The DNA here is from genome assembly GCA_024721245.1 of Mitragyna speciosa. NCBI lineage: Eukaryota > Viridiplantae > Streptophyta > Magnoliopsida > Gentianales > Rubiaceae > Mitragyna > Mitragyna speciosa. The sequence continues at coordinate 3,711,803 of CM045563.1, read as the reverse complement.
TCATTTTTATGCCTAAAATATTCTCCTAATTAAAAGTTTAAATTGACATTTTTGTAAGTCCTTTGTTTAGATTTTTGACTTATGGTTAGTCGTTATTCAATAATAAACACGTATGGCATGTTAAAAATAAGTAGGTAGAAAGTTATTTCCTGCATTAAAAAATCAAAAATCAATTTAGATTATTAAAATCATATTTTTATTCGCAATATATTGATTCCAATTATTATGACATCATGTATCCACATTTTCTTGATATACTAAAAAGAAAACGTGTAAATTGAATAGAATTGATTAAATTAAGAACAAATGAACAAATAGATTTACTTGTTGGTTTTATCTTTGAGACTACTGTATAAAGTCAAATTGACTCGCTCAATAGTCTGATCCGTTAAAAATAAATTATTTTTAAAAAAAATACGTCTAAAGTTAAAGTTTAAGAATACATTTATTCAAATTTCTCTTTCTTCCTGTCTATGACAAGTTTTTTTCCACAATGCATAGCTAAGGCCCTATCCCAGCCATAATGAAGTTAATGTCGCGTCAAGCTAAATACTTTTATTTGAAATTTTGGAGTATTAAGTGTGAACTCTAAATTTAACTTTGACTTAAAAAAAAAAAAGTGTGAACTCTAATTTTGGTTTCACATTAGGATTTCACATGTGGTCTTGCTCGTGGACTTTCGGAATCCAACCCTATAGAAACAAAAAAAACTAGCAATGATTATCATCCCATTTAAAATCAATCAAATCGATGTCACCTCAATCCAAAGCTGTTGTCCAAGTTGTAAAGCAAGGAACCAATTACTATCTTTTTAAAAACTTTATATATGTTTTTTAATTAATTTTTTATTTTAAAAATACATTTATAAAAAAAATCGTTAAAACTGTTGCAGTAATAATTTTTAAAAAATGCCTAAAAAAATAACTATTCAAATAGAGCCTTAGCAACTTAGCCAGCCTTTAGATGGACGTTTATTAAGGTATTTTTTAAAAAATATTACTGTAATTTTTTTAAATATTTTTCTTGATAAATGTATATATATATATATATATATATATATGAGATTAAAAGGTAATTAAAAAACGTGTAAAAATTTTTTAAAAAATATATTTCTAAAAAACACTGTTAAACAAATAAAGCTCTAAACTTTGAAAAAATTACTTAACTCTCCCTTTAGGAGATATTTTGTTGTAGTGTCACCATTTAACAAAATACTGTTGTATAGTTGTAACCTGCGGACTAAAGTCATTAAAACTTTTCATCCTTTTGTAAACTGATGATTTTATCATTACTAGCTAGGAGAAGGTTTTAATTGGTAAAACATGTTGATTGCCTTCTCTGCAGTTTATACCCATTGCAAAAATCACACTTGCAAACTAATAAGTAAGTCTAACTAAGAAGAAGCTTTTATAATTCTAAATACTTTTCTTTCTCAATCGTTGATTATGCACTCTAATTTAAACTTTTTTTATTTTATTTTATATCTAATGTAAAATAAAATAAAAAACTGTAACTTATAATACATACATATACACCCATCACATGGACACAAATACGTATATAATGAAATCTTTTATAAAACAATAAAACAATTACTTTTACAATTCAATAATTAAAAATCTAAAAATAATTGGTATCCATTTTTTATTTAAATGTATTACAAAGTATTTGTACACACACTCTCATAGATACAAACACATATACACATATACATATACATATACATAGACCCACACACACACACACAAGTAAAACAATTTTACAAACACTGTAAAAAAGGGTTGTAGTTCAATAGATAACCTTATATATAAGAATATTAAAAATAAAAATTTAGAAATTTTACTTATACCACCATGGTTTATAGAATTCAAAGTTTAGGAAAATATTTGTACTAGTTCTGTCAAATGTATTACTTTTCTTATGTGGAAATTCATACTTCATAATTCTTTTAGAAATAAATAAAGTAATAGCAAATTTACCTTATTTCTCCACTTTTTTGTGTACTGTTATGGGCAGGATTTCCTTAAAAAAAAAAAGAATATATACATTTTTAGTTGCATATTGCTTTCAATATTTTATACTTCAAAATTTCTTTTTAAGTTTCACTGTTCTTTTTTAAAAAAGTTTGTCATCTGCGCATGTATTGCCTTGGCTCTCACCACATTGATTGTCTTTTTTCTCTCCAAACAACACAATTCATGCAATGAAAATAAGAGATTTTAGAATTACCATTTCTATGAACTGCAAAAGTAATTTTTATTGAAAAAAATACAAAAATTGTAATTAAGTTAGAAGCAATATCTAGGAAGCTGTGTGCATATATGTGATCACCCGAACAATTAGATAATAATTGATCAGTGAAGAAGTGATGATCCATGCTCATATTTTTTTAATGTATCCTATCTTATTTACTCAAGTAATCAAGAATATGCTTTTGTAGTGTAGATAATAATAAACTAATAACATAAAAAGGGGAAAGCAAATTAAGAAACTGCATTTTGGCATAAGAAATAATAAATCATATGACCAAGAAGATTAAAATTAAAGTACAGAGACCAAAAAAAAAATAATAAAGTGATTAATCACACTTTTAATCTGAGAAGCAGATCCTGGCTTTATTACTACATGGTAGCGTTAATCAATTCATTTCTCAAATTCAACAAATAAATAAATAATACTACATAGTGCTACATAGGTTTTTTTATTTAAAGGACTACGGCCCCCATCATTGAACAAATTTTTAAAAACATTTATTTCTTTTCACCCACTTGACCAAGTTACGAAAGTTCTCAATTCCTTCCAAAAAATAAAAACGAAAAAAAAGGAGAAATTGCAGAGAGGCTTCCATTTACACCATAATCATTTTGTACACAAAATTGGCTATTTCTTTGAGTTCATTCACCTACCCAGTACAAATCCACCAATAAAAAATGCTGAAGATTCTCCAACTAATGGGCAATTTAGTTTAGTTGCTATGCAATTCACGTGTCAATCAAAGCCCTCGTCACAATTCACGCGAAACACAAAATCAAGGCATCCAAAGGACCGAAGCTGTTGTGCGAGCTGCAAAGCAACTTCGCCATTGGAAAAAGCTGACGCATTTGCCATCAATAATACATTGTACCATTATATAATTGCAATATGTGGGCCGAAGTAATTAAACTTTTTCGTCCTTTTCGACGACTAATTTCCCACTGCCTGGTCTACTTATGTTATGACATTCGCACCATTTTGTTACTTTAACTTCCATTTTATCAGCTCTACTTTCTCGGTCTATTAATCCCCGTTGTTCTTATATGTTGTAGTGGTATTATCATTTTCGTTGATAGTCATTTTGTGAAGTGTTAATTTGTAGATTGGACGGTGTTATACTCAGTTATCAAAGAGGTAAGATTCTCTAAATATTAAATTTTATATCGTATGATTTTTTTCAAATATATAACACAAATGACATCATGTAAACTCAATGTTTGATCGTTTTTATATTATCAGTTGGGAACCAGTGACCAAAAATTCGGACATCGGGCATCAGATCAAAAGAGGTAACAAATCATCTTGTACAACTTGCATAATTTTTTTTAGCAAAATTATTGTAAATATACTGATATGTTGACAAAATAAATTATAGATATGTATTTGATTTTTGAATAAATTTTATAAGTTTGTAGATAATTTGAGAAAATTGTTGTGTACACCTGAAATTTTTTTTTTGACGAAATTATTGAATGTTTGAGTATATGTTAAGAAAATATTATACATCTAAAGATATTCTGAGAAAATTTTTGTATGTCTGTATATACTTAGTAGCAAATGTTCTTGATTTTTTTTTTTCTCACTAGAATTTTGTGCCTTGCTTGGCTTGTTTGACTGCTCATGTCATGGTCTCCCTCACAACCAGCCCTTTTAGAATCCGAAAATCAAGCAAACAAGCTGGACGATAGAACCAGATTTATTTTAGAAGCTCTTTTATATATCAAATGGTAACTCTATAATAGTTTAAGAACAAGTAGCTCTCAATTTTTTTTGTACTGCAAAAGTCGAAACGTTGTTCCAATGTTTATAGTGGAAATCTAGCTTGTCATTTTAGGTATGCGGCAAGTAGGAAAGATCCCAAACAGATCAAATGACATATTCAAGATTTCTTAGCCATTAGGCTCGCGTGAAGTATATGTTTTCTTCTCACATCATCTAGGAAATATATAGGATGAACTGATACCGGACATTTTTGTTATCTAAGCACCAAGGAAATAAGCTTTTAACATTGACATGTAGGATAGGAAGTATTGGAATTGTGGACTACGTTATAATGGCGTTTGATTAGCATTATTTGATGTATTATGTATTTCCCATCTTTGGGCTAATTGAAAATTCTTCACAAACATATCAATTGGCTCTTATGATTTTCTTCTATCTAGTTTTATATACCTTCCAAAAATCACACTTGCAAACTAATAAGTAAATTTAAATAAGAAGAAACTTTTGTAATTCTAAATAATTTTCTCACTCAATCATTAATTGCACTGTAATGAAATCTATGATAAAAAAATCATTTTTACATTTCAATAATTAAAAGTGTAAAAATAAATTGAAATAGAATTTTGAGAACGTGCATTCTAGAAAAAATAAAAGGGAAAACTATTAATGCTGTAAAAAAATTAGAGTTTTAACAGAAAACCTTAAATCAAATAATTGAAAAATAAGAATAAAAAGTTCAAACTTTTACTCATACCATCGTAATTTGTAGAACTCAAAATTTAGAAAAATATTTGCACTAGTGCTGTCCATTATATTACTTTTCTTATGTGAAAAGTCATACTACATAATTCGTTTAGATATAGATAAAATAATAGCAAGTTTACATTTTTTGTACAGTTATGAGTAGGATTTCGGTGAAAAAAAATGAACATGTACATTTTCAGTTGAATATTGCTGACAGGATTTTATACTTCAAAATTTCTTTATCAGTTTCTCTGTTTTTAAAAGGAAAAAAAAAGGCTTGTCATCTGCGCATGTATTGCCCTGGCTCTGATCACAATCGTTACTTCTTTTTTTTTCCCCTTTAAAACAACACAATTCATGCAATAAAAATCACAGATTTTAGAATTTTCATTTCAATAAACCCCCAAAGCTACTTTTAATGAAAAAACAAACAAAAAATTTTGATTTACAGAGCAACATCTAGGAAGAAGAATGCAACAGCTGGGTGCACATATGTGATTATTCGAACAACTAACTATAGAGATGAGAAAACCGGCAATGATTATCATCCCGTTTGAAATCAATCAAAGCCAGTGTCACCTCAATGATAAAAGCATCCAAAGCTGTTGTGCAAGTAGTAAAGCAAGAAATCTATTACTATTAGAAAAGGTATTATATATAGCACCCTAGACTTAGAAAAAAATTGCATACCTTCGTTTAGTAGATGTTTTCTTGTAGTGTCACTGTTGAACAAAATACTATTGTATAGTTGTAACTTGTGGGCTAAAATCAATTGTAACTTGTGGGCTAAAATAAATAAGCCTTTTTATCCTTTTGCCAAACTAATTTTATCACTATTAGTAGAAAGTTTTAATTGGTAAAACGTTGTTGATTTCCTTCTCTTCAATTTAGAATATATTTTTTATTTTCATGTATTCTAGAAAAAGTTAAGAAAAGGAAACAATTATACCAATACTGTAAATAAGAAATGTTACAGTTCAATATAACTTATATCAAATAATACTGGAAAAATAAGAATAAAAATTTTAAAGTTTTACTTATACAATCATAATTTATAGAATTCGAAGTTTAGAAAAATATTTGCACTAGCGCTGTCAAAATATATCATTTTTCTTATGTGAAAAGTCATACTTCAAAAATTCGTTTAGAAATAAATAAAACAATAGCAAGTTTACTTTATTTCTCCACTTTTTTGTGTACTGCTATAGGCGGGATTTTCGTAAAAAAAAAAAAAAAAAATGAATGTGTACATTTTTAGTTGCATATTGCTTTCAATATTTTATACTTCAAAATCTACCTACTATATAAAATCCAATTGTGCACTATTCATTCCCCTTACACACTGCCACTTGTCAACCGCTTTTTTTTTTTTTTTTTTTTCCCTGTTGCCTGCTGTCGAGCATCCAGCGAGTTCCGGGCCTGCCTTTCAACTAGCCTAGGCTATTGTTTTTGGGCCTTTTCCATAGCTCTTAATTAAGGCCTACAATCATAACTACTCTGCTTCTTTTCATTGGATTTTTTGTTAAAAAAGTGTTACGATTCTGGTCGTTGGATGCCACTGCAAGTTTTTTACCAATTTAAACGGGTTGTTGATGCTTTTCCTGACGCTTTTCCTACCGACTATCAGGCAAGCCATGCTACCTACTTTTCTTGATTTTTTTTTTGGTCTTCAATTCCCAGTCGGTTGATTTGCTTTCTTTGTACCTTCTTTGCATCTCCTTCCTTTCTCCCAACATAATGCACTCAATTTGAGGCTAATTTGACCATTCCTTGTCATTTCATACAATTATTGTCCCTTTTCCCCTCTTCAATATGTTTCCTTCAACGAAAAGAACTTTGAGCTTCTATCTTCATCTACTTGCTCCTTATTGCTTTGCATTGGGTAAATTGTTTTCTGATTTCTCTTAAATGCATATGATAATTATTAGCCTTTAATTTCAATACCAATTCACACTCTTGTTGACCTGTTCAAAAAAAATTTAGTCGCTTTGCTGTCTCTTTCGCTATTAAACACATGCTTTGGAGCTTTGTTTTGTCCATGTGCTTAAACGTGCCTTCTGGGCTATTTAGTTGCAAGAATTTGGTTTCATTGCTTCTTGTTTTGTATTACAAGCTTGTGTCACTGTTACTTTGATGTTTATGTTTGTATTTTCTTTTTTCTTTTTTTAAAATTGATTAGACCTGTCTTTTGTTTACTGCAGCCTATCGCCTTTAGCGCAAGCTCCTGTGCTCTTCTGCACACTGTCGGTAGCGCATTTGTTATTTATGCCTTTAGTTTTCTCTGCTTGCTGTTTGGGTTCTATGTGCTCTTTTTGTTTATGTCATTTTTATATTATTCAAATCTGCTGGTGTATTGTTTGTTATTCTCTTTTACTGTATTTTTTATTATTCTCTTTTACGGATTCCTTTATCTGAGTAACTGTCTCTTTCAATTGTTAGGTAGCATCTTTTGTTGTCTTTAGATCCTTTATATTATTGGCTTATATTTGACAAATGTTTGTGATAATACGTGGTCTATTTAACAAGACATTCGTTAATTCTTTACTTTGAAGTTCAAATTTACCAACATCACACACTAACACCAGTCATTAGCCTGGTGATATCGTATATCTTTCTCTGAGGCATCATTAAGACTGTTAAACATAGGTCGACCCTTAAATTATGTATGTATTCAGATTTCTCTTTTTTCCCAGCTTTAACAAGTCTTTGTCCAAAGTGCACAGCAGAGGCCTCGTCCCAATAACCAATGCACAACTAACCGCTATCGCAGCAATCAATCAAAGCCGGGGTCACGTCACGTGAAACATAAAATAAAAGCATCCAGAGAACCGAAGCTGTTGTGCGAGCTGTAAAGCAACTTTACCATTAAAGGTTATACATTTGCCATCAATAATATATTGTAGTATTATTGTATAATTGCAGTATGTGGCCGAAGTCATTAAACCTTTTTGTCCTTTTGACCAACTAATTTTATTACTACCAGCTAGGGGAAGTTTTTAACTGTGTATAACCTGTATGATTTTCTTCTGTCTAGTTTTATATACCTTCCAAAAGTCGCACTAGCAAACTAATAAGTAAATTTAAATAAGAAGAAACTTTTGTAATTCTAAATAATTTTGTCTTTCAGTCATTAAGTGCAAATATTTGATAAAACAATCTTTTTTACATTTCAATAATTAAAAGTCTAAAAATAATTTGAATATAGAATTTTGAGAATCTGCTTTTTTTATTGACAAGTACTCTAAACTATTAGTGCTGCTTTAAACAAAGTTATAGTTCAATAGATAAGCTTATATCAAAGAAAATTGAAAAATAAGAATAAAAAGTTTAAACATTTACTTATATCATCATAATTTAAAGAATTCAAAGTTCACAAAAATATTTGCATCAACACTGTCCATATATTGGCTCCGTTTGAATACCATTATTTGAGAATTATTGAAAGTTTTTTTCTAAGAGTGTTTTTTGTTGATTTTTTTGAAATGGGGGAAAGGTTGGTAAAATTTTGTTCTTTCGTTAAAATTGGGGAAGTGTTTGGATTTTAAAATTTTTTTTGAAAAACTTATTTGAAATGTTTAAAAATTTCTAACAACTTGTTTCACTTTTTACACAATTAATTTACAAAAAGTAGCATTTTTTTAATCAAATTTTGTTCAGAAAAAGAGAAAAAATTGTGACGAATATTTTGAACTCTATTTACAATAATAATGGATTAATAAGCACTGGACGCTTCTAGCGTCCAATACTAGCGTCTGATAAAGTAAGAATTTTTTTAAGAGGGAATATTGCATTCAAAATTCAAAAAAATAAGAGGAAAATTTGTTGATCTTTGTTAAAAAAATTTCAAATAATTTTCACGTATCCAAACACATTTAGAAATTTTTTTTCAAATAATTCTCAAATAATACTATTACTTTTCCTTTGCGAAAAGTCATACATCATAATTCTTTTTAGAAATAAATAAAGTAATAGCAAATTTACATTATTTCTCCACTTTTTTGTGTACTGTTATGCGTAGCATTTTCAATTAAAGAAAATGAATATGTACATTTTTATTTGCATATTGCTTTCAATATTTTATAATTCAATCTTTTTATAAATTTCACCTTTTTTTTAAAAGGAAAAAGGTTGTCACGTGCGCATTTATTGCCTTGGCTCTCACCAAATTAATTACTTTTTTTTTTTCCAAACAACACAATTAATGCAATGAAAATCAAAGATTTTAGAATTACCATTTCAACAAACAGCCAAAAGCTATTTTTAATGAAAAAACTACCAAAAAAATTGTGATTAAAGTAAAGCAATATTTAGGAAAAAGAATCCAATAGCTGCGTGAATATATGTGATTACCCGAACAATTAACTAATAATTGATCAGCGAAGAAGTGACGATCCATGCTCATTTTTTAATATATTTTACTTAAGTAATCAAGAATATGCCTTTGTATTGTAAATACAAAACTAAGAATAGAAAAAAAAAAAGAAAGAAAGAGCAGATTAATAAACTGCATTTTCGAGTACGAACTAGAAAATCATGTGACCAGAAGATTAAAATTAGAGTAGAAAGAAAAAAAAAAAAATATATATATATATATATATGAAATAAATTTATTAATCAAACTTTTATTTGGGTTTGCAAGAAGCTCATGACCAAAGCCTAGCTTTATATATATATATATATGAAATAAATTCATTAATCAAACTTTTATTTGGGTTTGCAAGAAGCTCATGACCAAAGCCTAGCTTTACTAGTACATATATATTAAAAGAAAAACAATACGTAGTTACTACTACATAGACTTCGCTAAACAACAAAGGCCCCCACCTTGACCAAAACTATTAACAACATTTACTTTTCTTCGTTGCAGATTTTTTTACTACTACTAGTTGGGCTGAGGCTAAAATTCCTCCTTTCGTTGCAAATAGCATTCTTGTCACCATCAGAACGCTTCAATCCTCCTAATTCCAATTCCAATTCCGTCCAAGAAAAAATGGCTGACGCTGCTATTGGTGCCACTATTCAGGTTGTGCTGGAGACCGTTTTTTCCCTCGCGAATGACCGCATTGGTTGACGTTCTTGGGTTCAAAGAGGAGTTGCAGAGACTAAGCAAAACTGCTACAAGGATCCGAGGTCTCTTAGCTGATGCCGATGATAAAATGCATAGCTCAGTGGTGCAAGATTGGCTCAAGGACCTTGAAGGAGAGGCTTTTAAAGCTGAAAATGTGTTGGACGAGCTCAACTACTGAAAATCTTCGATCGGGAGGTGAAGTACCCGAAGTCAACTCAAGCGGAAGGTATGCTTCTTCTTCTCGTTCTTTAGTACAACTTGGTTTTCGTTCGAGAATGGCTTCAAAGCTCAGGGATATCAACACGAACTTAGAAAGGATCAATCGAGAAGCCAAGTGAAGTTGGACTGGTCTTCAGGTACCAAATTGAAGCTGCACTCCCAGTCCTGCTCCTGCTGGAGCCACAACAAGCCGACAAACTGATTCTGTTGTCTGTTCCAAATGTTGTGGGAAGAGCTAATGATGAATCAAAGATAGTGGAGATGTTGTTGAGCCCATCTGACAAAGTTGTTCTCTGTTATTCCCATAGTCGGCATGGGAGGATTGGGTAAAACAACTTTGGCCAAGTCAGTCTACAACCGATCCACAAATAGATGGACACTTTGACAAAAAAATTTGGGTCTGTGTGGCTGAAAAATTGAAATAATGGAGCTCTTCAAATTCATTTTAGAATCGTTGACAAGAGAAAAGGTTGAAGTGGATTGTAGGGATACCAGTCGTTCAAAAAATTCGACAGAACTTGGGGGAAAAAGATATTTCCTTGTTCTTAGATGATGTGTGGAATGATGAACAAGGATTGTGGAATGACTTCTTCACCACTTTGGAGGGACTCAATACAACCAATGGAAGCTGGTGTCTTGCCACTACTCGTCTGGAACAAGTGGCTAATACTATGTCTAGACATTTGAAAGATGAATGTTGGTCCCTATAAGTTAGGAAAGCTATCTGATGATGATTGTTGGTCTATCCTGAAAGGAAAGGTAATTGCAGGGGAAGAAGTACCAAATGAATTGGTAGGCAATAAAGAAGCAAATTTTAAGAAGATGTGGTGGTCTACCACTGGCAGCAACTTTAATTGGAGGTTGGCTACTATTGAACAGAAAAGAGAAGTGGCTATCAGTTGTGCAAAACAGTCTTTTGGATGGACTGCAAAATGGTGTTCAACCAATATTAAAGGTGAGTTTCGAGCATTTGTTACCTGCATCAGTTAAAAAATGTTTTGTGTACTGCTCAGTTTTTCCCCAAGATACTAAATTGAATAAAGATTTACTTATTGAGCTTTGGATGGCTGAAGGGTTTCTTCAACCAGATCCCAGCAATGAAATATGGATGGAAGCCACAGGAGACAAGTACTTTTAGAATTTTGTTGCAGAGTTCT